>NMUG010003327.1:0-14916 GCA_002855965.1 Monotropa hypopitys
TCTTGCCGTCTAGCTCGGATATATATTCCAGCTCGGTTATATATGATATCTTACAAATTGTTGCCGTCTAGCTCGGATATATATTCCAGCTCGGTTATATATGATATCTTACAAATTGTTGCCGTCTAGCTCGGAAATTGATATCCGTTGTTTGAAGTGAAAGCTTGCAGTAGCTGTCAGAAATGGATCGAAGGAATGCCTCATGACTCGGATCATTTCCGAAGCACTTGATATCCCGAGAGAATTTTTCCCACACTTAAAAAGACAAGTAAAATAAAAATCCCCTTCCCCGATTTTCAAACCCAGTCGAAGCTCTCTCCGATTGGTAAAAACGATTCTCTTTCCAAAGCCCGGTTAAAACATATTCCGGCAATTTTTATAGAAAACATTTTTCCGGTCGAAGTTCTGTCCGACTGAAAAATATCAAAACACTTTAAAAATAAAACCAAATTCCTCGATCCGTTGTCCGAAGTGAAAGCTTGCAGTAGCTGTCGGAAATAGATCACTGGAATGCCTTGTGACTCGGGTTCTCCCGGTTCACTCTATATTCTTTGGAATTTTCTAAACCAAAAATATCTCATCTTTTTCAGAAAAACGGTCGAAGTCCTGTCCGACCTATTTAAAAACATTCCATCTTCCAAAGCCCAGTTAAAACATATTCCGGCAATCTTTGCAGAAAACATTTTTTCGGTCGAAGTTCTGTCCGACTGAAAAATACAAAACACTTTAAAATTCGAAAAAAAAAATTCTCGATCCGATGTCCGAAGTGAAAGCTTGCAGTAGCTGTCGGAATCAGATCACTGGAATGCCTCGTGACTCGGGTAATGCCGGTTCACTTGATATTCTTTGGAATTTTCTAAACCAAAATATCTTACCTTTTTCAAAAAGCGGTCGAAGTTCTGTCCGACCCATTTCAAAATATTCCTACTCAAAGCCCAGTCGAAGTTCTGTCCGATTGGTAAAAACGGTTCTCCTTTCAAAGCCCGGTTAAAACATATTCCGGTAACTTTTATAGAAAATATTTTTCCGGTCGAAGTTCTGTCCGACTAAAAAATACAAAACACTTTTACAATAAAACCAAATTCCTCGATTCGTTGTCCGAAGTGAAAGCTTGCAGTAGCTGTCGGAAATGGATCATTGGAATGCCTTGTGACCCGGGTCATGCCGGTTCACTTGATATTTTTCTAATTTTGTACACCAAAAATATCCTACCTTTTCCAGAAAACGGTCGAAGTCCTATCCGACCTATTTTAAAACATTCCTATCCAAAATGCGGTCGGAATTCTGTCCGACCGCAGAAAATCATATTTCAAGGATTTAGTCGAAGTTTCCACCCGACTAAAATCCAAAACAGATTTCAAGGCACAGTCGAAGTTCCGTCCGACTGCGTAAAAATAAAACGACTCTTTTTAGTTGGAATTCAGTCCAACTACAAAAAAAAATTCTGACGCTTAGTCGAAGTTCCGTCCGACTATTTGAAAATAAAAATCAAATTAAAAAAACAAAATCTTTTCAAAACACAGTCGAAGTTCCGTCCGACTATTGAAAACGAAATTGTATTAACAAAATTTCTTCCAAAACACAGTCGAAATTCTGTTCGATTGTGTAGAAAATATTTCTCGCCGAAGTACTGTCCGGCTCTAAAATATCTTTTTTCATCAAAACCGGGTTAAAAGTCACCCGTATCTCTTTCAACAATTCTCCTTATCGAAACCGGGCCGAAATCTGCCCGTCAACAACTATTTTAAGGAGTCATTTCATTTCATTCATAAAGTCAGTAATAATCAAACATTCTCTTAGCCGAGAAAGCAATCGATTTTGATTCGAAAAGATATTTACTTCTGAAAGAGAAGTACCGAAAGGGCGAGTGGGGTGCCTAACACCTTCCCCATTCGTAATTTAATCTCCGAACTCGAATTTCTGGTTTTGTAGACACCTTTCCAAAATAAAAAGACATTTTCCTAAAATAAAATGACATCTTTTTATAACCAAATTTCCGGTGACTTGGTACACCACAGCTCAATACCAAGTGGCGACTCCGAAAATTCAAAATCGGCATACTCAGGCCGCCATCCATTTTCAAACAAACCCCCATATTTTTAAATTCCCTCCATCAGCGTATCTTTTTCCATCCCGGAAAACGGCCCCCGCGGATCGGGGGACGACGGAAGGACGGAAAAATTTTCCGGCGCGATAGCTGGTGACTCCGCTGGTGACTTCGAGGATTTCGGCTTACGAAACCTTTTTCAAAAATAAATCTTTTTCAGAACTTCGAAATCTATCAATTCTCGGCTTATTGTTATTACTGATTTGCATTGTGTTTATTTCTTTTCAGGAAAAGATTACAGAGCACATTGCTAAAATTATACAGGTTCTGCGTTGATAAAAATTGCTACGCTGAAGCTATGTACCCTTTTTCTGCTTATGTATTACTTGTTGATATAACTGCAAAAAGGATTTTCCCTGATTTCAAAAAAAAAATTTACTTTCATTACACAAGTACGTTTTTCATACATCATTTGCATTATCTCTTGTCTTGGGCATTATCGCCCAAGATTGACGTGTCCCTATGAACCTTTCGGGGGCCCAACAGTAACCGTCGGTACCAAAGAAGTCTGGGGGCAGAAATGTGGCACACCAACCAAATCACCGACTCTATGATGGTACCCTCACGGGGCCGGAGGTCTGAAGATTTGGGAACCATTAAACTTCTTAGCCAAACATAGCCACATGCTGCATATAGATAAACCATTTATTGAGTCAAGCCAAAACCTTATCTACAATTTAGGGAAACATTACATTTTCAAGGGAAATCCTTATATATGCATGCTTGCTAAATACCCAAAGTTTTCAAGATACATTAGAGTCTTTAGGGATGTTGGTAGAAATAGACTATGGACTTATCATTTTTCAAACAAAATATCCTAAGTAAATTCACTAAAATCCGAGAATCCCTCCAGACTCTAGGTCCAAGGAACGTCTTGTATTTTTTGAATTTATAAGGAAGTCCTTACGTCTCCAACTATCCCAAAGACCTTCTTCTTTCAGCACATATATCTGCTAGACTTCGTAAAACCATTAGCCTCTCTAAGGATATTGGCTAAAATTAGATTTCGGACTTGTCATTTCTAACAATCTCCCGAGAATTTTCAAAATCAAGACTTTACTCCAGACTCCATGTCCAAGACATTTCTCGAATTTTCAAAATTCAAAGGAAGTCCGTATATCTCCCCAATACCCTCAAAGACACTTTCTTTACACACTGATCCGAGCTTAGTGTTACCACACAGGTACACAACACGGCTCATCCAGATCAATCAAATAGGAGAATCACTCGATCTCTCTCCAAATCCATGTTTAATGAGACAGATAATCAGATCCCTCGGGAACCAGAGACAGTTTCCAGGGAGGAACATCTTATCGTTTGTCAGTCACTCGAAAAGCTACAGGCCCTAGTAGAAACTCTGGTGACTCAACTTCAGAACCCATCTACTATCCAGCCTATTGGGGATGACCCACCATCTCTGCATCTGCTGCCACCCAACACTGGGGCAGTATATGGTCAAGTGGCACCACAACCCGCTAAATCAGTGCCAATTGTAAATCTAATCTTGCCAACGGGGAACTCTCTACATCCACCTACAGTCGTTACTCTGCCGGTCCACCCGCATCATATTCCAGTTCTTCCTGCTTTCCAGTATGCCTAGGATGATTTGGAAAGTCATCTGGATGAGATCCCTATAAAAAGGGAAGATGCACCTCTGAATCTAAAAGTTCAAAAACTGGAGGACACACTCAAATCCCTCCAGGGGCCAAACAAATATACTTTGACTAGTTACTAAGATCTCTGCTTTTATCCGGATATGATTTTACCACCCAAATTCAAGATCCCGGATTTCTCTAAATATAATGGTATCGGGGAACCCATGACACATCTGCGCCTCTACGCTGGAGCGCTATGCGGTTACCCCGACCCAGAAAAATTAATGATGCATTTGTTTCAACATAGTTTGACCGGGGCAGCCGCACAATGGTTCGCCCGCCTGGATCTAAAATGCTTTTGGTCCTGGACAGACCTCTCCCAAGAGTTTGTTCGCCAGTATCGGCACTGTGAGACCCCAGTCCTAGAAAATATTTTCTGTGCAAGAATTTAGGAATTCTAATAATTATTTTAGCTTTAAAGTGATGAGAAAGATTTAATCAGGGGCCTTAGTGAAAGAAAATAAGCTTAGAAAGCAATTTGCTAAGTTGCCGACCAGTTGAGGGTCCGGCCAAACAGTTGAGGGTCCGGCCGAGCAAGTTGCCGAGCTCGGTAAGCATTCGGCCGAGCAGTAGGCTCCGGTTTAGAAGGACCGACCGAGTTCTTGCCGAGCAGAGGAGTGTCCGGCCGAGGAAGGTTTCGGTCAGTGCCGATGCCTACTTGGCAGATCAGCCAGATCAGTTCGGACGTGGCAGCGCGGCCATGTGGTCAGTCCATCTGGACGTCCATCTGTCTAGAAGAGACAAAAGTCCTGAGTGGACTGACGTCATCTTCCATTTCATTCGGAAGAAGCCAAAACAAACGGCTGGTGGGCGTAGGGCGTCAGCCTAGAGGCCTAGCCAAGCGGCCGGAGGGGCCAACGATTTGTAAGTGGCGCCGTTTGGATTGATTGCACCAAATCCCAATCATTTATTTCACTCGACTCCTATAAATACCAAGCCATTCAGATCATTCTGGTTACAATTCCATTTGGAAGAATATCCAAACTTCTATTTCTCTCTCTAGAAAGTTATCCGAAGCCTTAAGTGTTCGACAGAACTCTGACTCTATTCCAGGAGTTCGGCAGCCAAGTCTTTGTAATCAAAGGTGTTCGGCAATCCTTAGCCGTACACCCAACCTTCTCAGAATAGTTTGAACATCATTCGGGCTTGTTTCACTCCGACAAACTCTTTCAAACAATCAGCTTTGTTCGGCAAGGATCATACCCGTTCGGCAAGATCCAAGTTGTCTCAGTACTTGTTCGGCAGAATCATTTCCAACTTTGATCAGTCATCTTTCGGCTAGTCAAGCTTAGGCCAGAGGTATAATATTTTCTTTAAGTTTGTTCTGTTCGGCCAAACCTTTCAGTTCGGCTAAGTTTTTGACCGAAGCATTTCTTTCTGTTTGGCCAAGTTGTTATTGGTCCGGCCGTACTATCCTTTACGTATGATTAACCATCATTCTAACCGACGCAGTTTGTGCTCGGCAGAACGGACCGTTCTTTGTTAAAATCAGCTCGACAACAACATTGGTTGTTCGGGCAATATTGACAAAATCTTTAGAGTAATCATTAAATCATTTTCGACCAGTCTCCCGACCGAAACTATAAATTGAACTTCGGTTCTAATCAGAAGTGTCCAAACCGAAGAGTGGCAGTGCGGCAATCAGGTCAGCCGACTGTATCTCAGCTCTACAGATTGACCAGCTAATTGGGTCAGTTCATCCTAAGTGGATTGACAACCCAGAAAGGCTTGCAGCTCCTTGGAAGAGTTACCCTTGGTTTTTAATTAATCTGCTGAACCGAAAGAGCTCGACAAAGGTCCTTCGGTAATGAACCTTAGGCAGTCGGTCTATAGTGTTCGGTCAGAGAGCCTTCGGCATAACTTGAGTCTTCGGCAGACTTGAGCTTCGGCCAGTATAGCTCAGTTAAAGTTCGGCAGTGAATATATAAGATTTAACTATTTGTTCAATGCTAAGTTATGATTCATTATCCAGATTTGGAATAGCTTTACTCAGGAAAGAAAGTCTAGAAGAATCAGGAACCAATTCAGGTGAATCTCTATATACTGCTCTACCCGTACTTTTCAAGTGCATTTCCTTTGAAATTATGATTATGGTTATTGAACCCAAACAATATGGTATTTCCAAAAGAAGATTTTTGAGAAAATGGATCATGCACAAAATTCTTTTACCATGGATGATCAATTGAAAACTGTTTTATGAAATTCCACACGACAAGGAATTATAATGATTTTAAAGGAGAAAGA
The DNA here is from genome assembly GCA_002855965.1 of Monotropa hypopitys. Taxonomy (NCBI): domain Eukaryota; kingdom Viridiplantae; phylum Streptophyta; class Magnoliopsida; order Ericales; family Ericaceae; genus Monotropa; species Monotropa hypopitys. The sequence goes on from NMUG010003327.1 coordinate 6,007, forward strand.
AATTGGAATGGTGATGAAACGGAAATATGAAGAATATACGAGGACGGTACAGTCCTAAGGCCTTTGAAATGCTTATACGACAAAAGCATAAGGCACAATGATCAAAATGCTTATACGACAGAAGCATAGTGCTGGGAATGAATATGCTTATACGACACAAGCATAACTTTATTGTATATACGCTTATACGACACAAGCGGAAGCACAAATGTGAAAGTATGAATGCTCATACGACAGGGGCAATGCGATGAAACAATGAAAAGGCAAAACTGTTCAACAAAGACTGAAATATGAAATGTTTTACTGAGAAATGCAGGTTGGCATGAAAACCAAGGAAAAGGAATACTATTGAAATTTATTATTATTGATATTTGAGCCTTTGAGCCATATTTATCTGTGGAACTAATCTTGCAGGGATCATTGTAAATCCATGAAACTTGTTCTGCAGTATATAGAAATTCACTCTAGCTTTTAGCTTATGCGTTTTTCTAAAACCATTTTCAGGGTAGGTTGAAGAGTGAGATGGCAGCTTTTGGTTGCATCATGTTTTGGAGTTTTATTGTACCACCTATGTATCTGGCTATGTCTTAAGCCTTTTGTTGTAACTCTAGGAATAATAAATGAATGAATGAGAACATCTATATTCACTGCTCTGGTTTTTGTTCACACGCTTCCCCATATTTATGTTGTTAAGGAATTTCTCAACTCTACTTTTAGGGCCTTTAGCGAGCTTGCTCGTTGGCCGGTCATGGACTCATTTCGAGATCGGGATGGGTTGTGACAGAAGTGGTATCAGAGCTGAGTTGATAAATTCCTGAACAAACCAGAGCCAGGAAGCAAGGCACTCACTTAGAACATAGAAACAATATTTGGAGATGAATTATATTGAGAATGCATGCTTATACTATGAGTTTTGTAGCTATGTCTAGCAGCGATTCCGATCACGATGGTTATTCTAGTGACGATTCCAATAATCATCCCGACGATGGACTTGCGGGAATATTTCCTTTGGAAGGAGAAGCTACAGAGGCAAGACTTCTTGAAGATGCTGCACTCATGGCTTGTGGCATTGCAGCACAGGTTGCCCATGCAAACTTGCATCTTTCTGAGGCTCAAATTCGGGCTATAATTGACTATCGCCTTAGGCTAAGGAAACAGGCTTGCTCTTTGGCAAGAGAGTGGATTCCCCAATGGAGTCTTGATGAAATCTATATGGTAGCTATGCACCAACTTTATGGAAATGAGGATGAAGATGAAGAAGAAGATGAAGAACCAGATCAAGAGGAAAATGAAGAGTCAGATCCGGAAGAGAATATTCCTGAGGAAGAAGAAGAAGAAGTGATAATAATGGAAGAAGAAGAACTTGAGGATGACCCGCCACTAGTAGATGAACTAGTCGACATACCTGTTTTTCCTAATGACCCAGACCTAGTTCGTCAAGAATGGATTTTTCCTCCCTACGAATGGCCTAGTGACTCAGATAATGAGTGACTATTATTAGTTGCTATGTCCGGAGTATTTTTGTTGTGTACCGGACACAATTATGCATCTATGTTTCCTTGTATGTGTTGAAAGCATTCCTATTTTCTAATAAAAGTATTTCCCATTCAGAATGGTTAACACTCGAGCAACAGGTCAAGGACGTGACGAGATTGCGGAACTACGCAACATGGTTCGAACGTTGACAGGAACTATCCAAGCTCAACAAGCTACGATTGAGCAGATGCGGCGACAACCGGAACCTGCGGTTCAACCACTAGCTATTCCCGAAGACGAAGGAATCGAAGTTTTGCAACAAAATCACAATGTAGCGGCTGTAAAAGAATTTCTTAAACTCAAACCTCCGACTTTTCCTGGAGGAATGGATCCCATCAAGGCGAACGAATGGATTGCGGAGCTAGAGAAGAATTTTCGACTTCTCCGATGTACTAACCTACATAAAGTCAAAATTGCGTCGTATCTATTGGTGGGCGAAGCCAACAGATGGTGGAATTTGAAAAACGTTGCCGAACCCAACATGCCTTGGGAGAGATTTCTGGAGAATTTTCGTGAGAAGTTTATGCCTAGAGCAATGCAGAATGCAAAGCGAATGGAGTTCGAGAATCTGAAGCAGAGAGGAGCAATGACTGTGGCCGACTATGAAGCTAATTTTACGAATCTTGCAGTCTATGCACCGTACTTGGTTGCAAACGATGAGATAAAGGCTCGAAAGTTCGAGGAAGGACTTAAGCATGAAATAAGGAAAATCATTCGTCCTTTTCAACTACCTTCGTATGCTGAAGTTCTAGACAGAGCTATTTTGGTGGAGCAAGATGTCGATGAGTCCAGAAGATTTAATGAGAGGAAGAGAAATCAAAGTCAAGGAGGATCGGGCTATTCAAAGAAAGCAAACTATGGGAAGAATCAACAGAGGAACCAGAGAGGAAGGAACAATAATCAACAGCGGCAGAGGCCGAATTGTCCCAAGTGCGGAAAAAGTCACGAGGGAGAATGCTGGGCAAGAGGGCCTACGATATGTTTTGGCTGTGGTCAGGCAGGGCATTACAAGAATGCTTGTCCAAACATACTCACAGGAGCAAACACAGTACCAGTTGGAAACCCAAGAAATGATGTAAATCAAGGCAACAGGAACCAGAGGCAAGGAAGGGCGTTTGCCATTGTTCCAGGTGATCCTAGGAATGACGAAGGAGTCATTGCAGGTAGAATTTCTATCCATAGAATTCCTACTTATGCACTATTTGATTCTGGATCTACGCATTCTTTTATTTCTGCGATGCATGCCCAAAAGATCGGTAGAATTCCAGAACCATTAGATTTTGATCTAATAGTATCTCATCCCTCAAATAGAAGCGTAACTTGCACTACAGTTTTTAGAAACTGCGAAGCTATTATTGGAGGAGTGTCTATGATAATGGACTTAATTCCTTTGACCATGGCACATTTTGATGTGATCATTGGTATGGATTGGCTATCCAAGTTTAGAGCGAAAATAGATTGTACTTTGAAAACAGTTGTCTTTGAGGAATTCAAAGGTGGGGAGACGAAGCTGAAAGGAGAAAAGGTTGTTACACCACCCTGCTTTGTTTCAGTAGCAAAAGCTCGTCGACTTTTGCAGAAAGGTTGTCTGGGATATCTTTGTAGTATCTCTACAACATTGGCGAAGGGCTCTGTAGTATCTGATTTCTCAGTAGTTCGAGATTTTCCCGACGTATTTCCTGATGAGTTGCCAGGCATACCGATAGATCGAGAAATAGATTTTTCTATTAATATCATACACAATTCTCAACCGATATCGAAAGCACCCTATCGAATGGCGACAACTGAACTCAAGGAGCTGAAGAAACAACTACAAGATCTGGTAGACAAAGACTTCATCAGACCAAGCTCATCACCATGGGGAGCACCAGTTTTGTTCGTCAAGAAGAAAGACGGAACTATGCGACTATGTATCAACTACAGAGAACTGAACAAGATCACGATCAAGAACAAGTATCCGTTACCACGTATCGACGACTTATTCGATCAACTGCAAGGAACTCAAGTATTTTCAAAGATTGACTTACGATCCGGATATCATCAACTGAAGGTCAAAGCTGAAGATGTGGAGAAGACTGCTTTTCGTACCAGATACGGCCACTATGAATTTTTGGTCATGCCTTTTGGAGTAACTAATGCACCAGCAGCATTCATGGATCTCATGAATTGAATTTTCTCCGCTTATCTCGATAAGTTCGTGATTGTATTCATCGACGACATTCTGATCTACTCAAAGGACAAGGAGCAACATGCGATTCATCTAGCAACGATTTTACAAACTCTTCGAGAGAAAAGACTTTATGCAAAATTTAGCGAATGCGAGTTTTGGCTTTCAAGTGTTCATTTTCTTGGTCATATCATCGACGGAAGAGGCATTTCGGTAGATCCACAGAAGATTGCAACAGTGATCAATTGGTCAGCACCAACATCAGTATCCGAAGTTCGTAGTTTCCTCGGACTTGCTGGGTATTATCGACGTTTTGTCAAAGACTTCTCAGCAATCGCAGTACCTATGACGGAACTTACACGCAAGGGAGAATCTTTTGTTTGGACTCAGGAGCGAGAAGATTGTTTTCAAGAGTTGAAGAGGAGGCTTACAACGGCACCAGTTTTAACTCTACCCAACGGAGACGAGAAATTTGCAGTCTACAGCGACGCTTCACACAAAGGACTAGGATGTGTTCTAATGCAAGAAGGGAAGGTTATTGCTTATGCTTTGCGACAACTAAAGACTCATGAGAAAAACTATCCGACGCACGATTTGGAACACGCAGCAGTGATTTTTGCACTCAAGATTTGGCGCCACTACTTGTACGGAGTCACTTGCGACGTTTTCACTGATCATCAAAGTTTAAAGTACGTTTTTACTCAGAAGGAGCTCAACTTGAGGCAACGCAGATGGCTGGAGCTTATGAAGGATTATGATCTCAACATTCAGTATCATCCCGGGAAGGCTAACGTTGTAGCAGACGCACTTAGCAGGAAGCCAGAAACATCGTACCTAATGCATCTTGCGACAATCATCGTGGAGCCATCGATTATTGAAGAAATCAAGCAGCTACAAATGGAAGATCCCAAGCTGAAGAAAATTCAAGAAGGCATCAACGATCAAGGGGAGTTTACTTTTCGCAACGATATTCTCAAATTCAGAGAACGATTATGCCTACCAGACCAGGAAGAGATCAAGCGAAAGATCATGGATCAAGGCCACAAGACAAAGTTCGCAATTCATCCAAGACAAGTAAAGATGTACCAAGATTTGAAGCGATCTTATTGGTGGATGGGAATGAAGAAGGACATAGCAGTCTACGTCAGCAGATGTTTGGAATGCCAACAAGTGAAGGCGATGCGGCAAAGACCGGCAGGACTACTTCAACCCTTACCTATTTCAAAGTGGAAGTGGGAAGATATTACGATGGATTACGTTATTGGATTTCCACGATCAAACAAAGGTAACAATGCGATTTGGGTAATAGTCGATCGATTGACTAAGTCAGCACATTTTATACCAATTAAGAATACGTATTCAATGGACCGGATGGCGTCTACTTATTTGCAAGAAATTATTCGACTTCACGGAACACCTGTATCTATTACGTCAGATAGAGATACTCATTTCATATCAAGATTCTCGAAGGCATTACAGAAAGCTATGGGAACGACGCTCAACTTCAGTACAGCTTTTCATCCACAGACGGACGGACAATCAGAGAGAACGATTCAAACGCTTGAAGATCTTTTACGATCATGCGCATTAGAATTTCAAGGAAGCTGGGAAGAACATCTACCTTTAGCGGAGTTTACTTATAACAACAGTTATCAAGCAAGTATTGGGATGGCACCTTTCGAAGCTTTGTATGGAAGGAAGTGCAGATCACCATCATGCTAGGCAGAGACTGGAGCAGAAGAACTCACTGGACCAGATATAGTTTGAGAGATGACTAAGAAGATCAAATTGATTCAGGATCGATTAAAGATAGCACAAGATCGCCAGAAGAGTTATGCAGATTTGCGGCGAAGAGAGATTGAATTCAACAAAGGGGAAAGAGTATTCTTAAAAGTATCACCTACAAAGGGCGTCATCAGATTTGGAAGAAGAGGGAAGCTTAATCCACGATATGTCGGACCATTTGAAATTCTCGAAAGGATTGGACCAGTAGCTTATCGATTAGCACTGTCACCTGATCTAGCTAATGTTCATGATGTATTCCATGTATCGATGCTTCGTCGATATATTTCAGATCCATCGCATGTTCTGATTCGACCATCGATCGAGATCGAAAAGAATCTATCTTATGAGGAACGACCAGTCAAAATCTTGGATCGTCAAGAGAAGAAGCTGAGGAACAAAGTGATTCCACTAATTAAAGTTTGGTGGGAGAACCAATCTGGCAATGAAGCTACTTGGGAAAAAGAAAGCGATATGCGTGAGAAATATCCACAATTATTCGTATAAGGTATAATGTCTTACTTATGAATACATTCATATTCATTTTTATCTATCTTAAGTTTGAGGACAAACTTCTTTAAAGTTGGGGAGGATGTGAGACCCCAGTCCTAGAAAATATTTTCTGTGCAAGAATTTAGGAATTCTAATAATTATTTTAGCTTTAAAGTGATGAGAAAGATTTAATCAGGGGCCTTAGTGAAAGAAAATAAGCTTAGAAAGCAATTTGCTAAGTTGCCGACCAGTTGAGGGTCCGGCCAACCAGTTGAGGGTCCGGCCGAGCAAGTTGCCGAGCTTGGTAAGCATTCGGCCGAGCAGTAGGCTCCGGTTTAGAAGGACCGACCGAGTTCTTGCCGAGCAGAGGAGTGTCCGGCCGAGGAAGGTTTCGGTCAGTGCTGATGCCTACTTGGCAGATCAGCCAGATCAGTTCGGACGTGGCAGCGCGGCCATGTGGTCAGTCCATCTGGACGTCCATCTGTCTGGAAGAGACAAAAGTCCTGAGTGGACTGACGTCATCTTCCATTTCATTCGGAAGAAGCCAAAACAAACGGCTGGTGGGCGTAGGGCGTCAGCCTAGAGGCCTAGCCAAGCGGCCGGAGGGGCCCACTATTTGTAAGTGGCGCCGTTTGGATTGATTGCACCAAATCCCAATCATTTATTTCACTCGACTCCTATAAATACCAAGCCATTCAGATCATTCTGGTTACAATTCCATTTGGAAGAATATCCAAACTTCTGTTTCTCTCTCTAGAAAGTTATCCGAAGCCTTAAGTGTTCGGCAGAACTCTGACTCTATTCCAGGAGTTCGGCAGCCAAGTCTTTGTAATCAAAGGTGTTCGGCAATCCTTAGCCGTACACCCAACCTTCTCAGAATAGTTTGAACATCATTCGGGCTTGTTTCACTCCGGCAAACTCTTTCAAACGATCAGCTTTGTTCGGCAAGGATCATACCCGTTCGGCAAGATCCAAGTTGTCTCAGTACTTGTTCGGCAGAATCATTTTCAACTTTGATCAGTCATCTTTCGGCTAGTCAAGCTTCGGCCAGAGGTATAATATTTTCTTTAAGTTTGTCGACCACATCTTTATCATCCGTATGAGGCAAGAACCAGAAGAAACTTTCTGCAGATATGCCCTCCGATGGAAAAACCATGCATCTCAAGTCGACCCTTCTCCGTCTGAATCTGAGTATGTCCATTTGTTCGTACAGACGTGCGAAGGGATGTACTACGAAAAATTCTGCACCTCCATCGGGAGATCTTTCAATGAGATCCTCCTACAAGGTGAGATGATCGAGGACGGTGTCAAGACCGGCAAAATACTCGATCCGTATGCCAAGTCGGAGAACACTTCAGCATCATATGCCAAGAAGCCTCCTGGGAAGAAGGCCAAAGAGCATGAAGTTTCAGCAGTCACATCGGGTCCAAAACCCAACAACCAACTCTCTTTTCAACCAGGGTATCCAAGTTACCCACAACAGCAACAACAACCCTATTATCCGCCACAGGGTGCATACCAGAATCAGCCACAGAGCACATATCAAAACCCACCGAATCCATATCAAAATCAAAGGGTTCATCACCTCAAAATCCATTCCCTACAAATGCTCTGACATACCCAAGAATAAATCTAAATAACCGAAATTTTACTCCATTGGCCGTAACAATGACAGAAGTCCTGCAGCGCCTCATGGCCTCGGGGCATCTAAACCCCGTTCCTTTTCGACCACAGCCTAATCCCCTTCTCCTCATCACCGAACAGATCTCCATTTCTTATATCATTCTGGCCAAACCGGTCACGATACAGAAAATTGTTGGACGTTGAAATACAAGGTCCAAGATCTTATCGACTCTGGAACGATAAATTTCGAGGATGCTAAGCCGCCTCTCAATGTCACCACCAATCCTCTTCTGAACCACTAGAGAAGGAAAGGATCTCTGAACAATTCCCGCTCGCTATCATATCTCAGTGGGAAGAAAATGATTCTATCAAAGAAAGATGCCCATGTCTGGCAAACTGCCAATTACCACAATCAACCCTCTGTCACGAAATCAAAATCCCCAGCATACAAACTACCCCGCTCCTCTAGGGGAACAATCACGCAACCAGGCAATCTTCTCAAATCTATCAAACCCGCGTCTCATGGTAAACTGCGGCAAGTTAGTACATATCGTTTATTTTATGTTTCGTTTTCTAGTACGGAATGTTAATCAACTTTATGCTTGTATGATATATGATCTCTTCTCTTGTCACATCTATATGTCAAGAAAGTCGTATATTCTATATATTTATCCTCTATGCTAAGATGACAAAAAAAGAACAAATCAAAAATTTTCAAATCGAACGTTCATCCTTTTAAATTGGAAACGATCAAACAAATTTTAGCATGTCGAGTGACGACTTCAAAGACAAATCGGATTAGGATCCGATCAGAAGCTGACAAATAGCGCAAAGAAATCCATCAGAAAATCAGAAGGCTCCAAGCCCAAAGTCTACAGAGATCCGTCTTCCCTTATCCCAGAGCATTCAGCAGCTACATTAGTCGGCATCGACCACTTAAATCAAAAGTCAGAATTCGACCATCAGCCATCTACAGATAAGCGGATCGGTGGAAGCAGCAAACAAAAACATCAGATAGAGCGTTTTCAAAATGACAAATACATACCAGGACTGACATGAGAAGTTTCCATTTACGCTCATGATCTATCAGACATCTGCAAAAACTTATACTGGGGTAATGCCATATTCCCTAGTCTCTGACTATGAAGCTATTTCCAATCCAGAAATACAAATCCCGTCGCTCTATATCATGAGGGAGGCCGCAACGGAAGACACAAAAAGGAATTTCTCCCAACTAATAAGGGTCCTTTACTGTAGCCAAATAGCTATCAGGCAAAACTATCATCCTGGTAAAAACGGATAGACCCGAG
>NMUG010003328.1:0-14913 GCA_002855965.1 Monotropa hypopitys
TAAAGCAGAAAAAAATGATAAGAATTAAAATACAAAGATGGGAGGAAAATCTCTTGGAGTTAAGTAAATAAAAAGAAGAAAAGATTAAATAAGGGAAGTAATACTTGGGAATAACCTAGACTAAGGGTGGTGTGTGTATAGGATTTTGACCTAAGGGTTGTAGCCTACTTAAAGGGGAGCAAGTGTAGGGAATTGGGGCCTTTGAAGGGGTAGTTTTTGGCATGTAATGAAGGTATAATCTGATTTGTAATATCAATCCCATATGTATCATTGTGGTGACAAAAACAAAGAGATAGAAGGAGAGAAAAGAGGTGGGAAGCTTGAGAAATTGATGCTTTATACTTGGGTATTAAAGGGGAATCAAGGGAAGGGCCTTAGGGGGGCTATGATCTACAGAAGAACCAACTTATTGAGGTAAGAATTCTATTAATCTCAGCTATAAGATCATATAAATTCATGTGTTCTTGAGTGTTCTTGGTGAGTTTTGAAAAAAATCTGTCAAAAATTATAATAGGCATAAAACCATGATTTTGATGTGTGAATTCAAATTATTCTGTAATAGAAACTTAGAGGTATTGTGGGTAACTATTTAATGGCTTTGTATGTTAAAAATTATAGTGTTTGGTGAAGAAATTCGAGTTGAAAGTGGAAAAAATCGAGCAGTTCTTCACAGAATCTGCTAACTGTTCCTCACTGGTAGGAGACCGGTATGCCGGCCGGTATACCAGTGGCCATACCGGTCTATATAAATTTTGTTAAGTGTTTTGGCCCAGCCAATTTTCCTGAGAGCAAACTTAACCTGCATGCCGGCCGACATGCCGGGCGGTACACCGACCGCATACCAGTTGCGTACCGGTCAGTACAAAATCTGGGCAGTTAGTTTTTTTAATTTGAGGGAAATGGAAATTTGATTTATTTGTGAACTTTTCTTCAAGAGGAACGTCAAAGTATTTGTATATGGCACAATCAAATTCTAATAAGCCTTTGTAAGAGTAATCGGTGAGTGTGGTAGCTATATTGACTATTGTAAAGTTTCTTTTTCTGTTTAAGTGTTTTGATGGAATTGTGATATGTGTTATCGCACAAAGGCCTTAGTTGCATGCTAGAATGATACGTGGGACTATTCTGTAATTGTTTCTGATTATGTTGAAAGAATGTAGGGAATCACCGAGGAAAGTGGGGAAACACCGAGAAAACATATGGGGAATGACCGAGGCAAGTGGGGAAACACCGAGGAAAGCTAGAAAATGTGTTTTCTGCTTCTGTTGACTATTTAGAATCTGCTATCTGTTTCTGCTTCTGATTATCTGTTAATGTATCATATGTTTCTGTTTAGTACTTTTATTTATTGTAAAACTTTCTATAGCTTACACGATTCCTGAATTTTTCTTTGTATGGGAAAATTGAGTAATCCAAATTCAGGATAGCTTGGAGTGGTCCACTACAGTCTTGGGGGTTGCAGTTGGAGGAGATGGAAGTAGTAGTCTGATAGAGTAGTACTTTTCTTACTTTTGAGTTGCTACTTTTATAATATGTGGTCTCTGTATATCAGTTGACTATACTTTTGGGTTTCACACTAGAGTTTGACTTTGTGGTTATTTTCTGTGGTTTATCATATCTAGTGGAGTTGTTTCTGTACTTATATAATAGACCGTTTCACTTGTATGTTTGACTTGTGTAGTCAATGCTAGAATTTTCTGTATTTTCACACCATCGTGTCCATTTAATATAAATTGTTATAAGTAGAACGGGGTGTAACAAGTTAATATGAGCTAACATTGGTTAATGCAGAGGCAGAAGTTGATATGAGCTAACATTGGTTGATGCAGGGATTTGGCAGATTTGACATTGTTAAGCTTATTGCTTAATTTAGCTATTTTGCACTGTTTGGCTCATTGTGTGTTTTGCAGGGCTGTTTTATACAAGACATATCCTTATCTTTATTCATTTTATGTCTAGCCCTTGCTTGCTCCATTGTTCACATATTTTGTTGCCTTGTGCTTGCAGATTTTCTTTGATCCTCCTTGTTTGCAGGTGTTTCTGCTGCAACGTAGATCTTAGTTTTGTATTTAGTTAGCTATTGTAGCCGGATAGATTTCTAGTTGACTTGCCTGTTTTAGCCATTTATTCTTTTTGTTGTTTTTGTTCCGGAAAAGCCAAAGGGGGAGATTGTTATCGTTTTTTCGTGTTGGCTATTTTCCGGAACGTTGGTTGTATCTTGCTTCTTTTATTTTGGTTTGTGGTAGCATAGGTGGATACTCTACTTTCTGATCCATGAAGATTTTGATGCAGTTCATCGGCAACAAATTGAAGGTATTTCATCGTCTAAAGGTTCTTGGGATGGCCGGTTTGTCATTTGGTATCGTATTCTTCTTTGGTCATTACCTTATTCCTTTGTTATTCTGTCTTTCATTCCTTACTTCTGGTTTTCTCGTTCCTCGAAACCTTCATTCCCACTGTCCCGATCAGAAAAATCTTAATGCAGGTTTTAAGTTTTTTGACCGTTAGAGAAGCATTTTAAGGGTATTTTTGTCATACTTAAGCATCTTAATCAACCCTAAAATGTTCTTAGAATTATTGGGTATAAAAACAAGTCTTAAAACCAATCTAATTAGATTCAATAACTCCAAAAAGAAACACTCTCTGTTTTTTGGTGGCTGCTGAAATTCACAGATTTGTTCCTCCATTGAAGCACACCTTGAAGGTTATATCTTCTTCTCTCTTGCTCTCTGCTCCCTTCTACTCTAGCCCTTGTACTTACTTAGATAATCCACATATATCTTATATGTTGTTATCTTTCTAAGGGTTATTGTGTAGTACTTTGCATATTGGGAGTTCTAAGTTTTCTTGAAAACTTGTATATTATTCTTGCAAGAGGTATTGATTAGAATTGTTCTATCCTTGATATATTAGAGTCAGGCTTATATTTTGATTATAGTGTTCTTGTTGTTATCCTAGTATATTCTAGGGTTATTTCTCACCAAACTCTTTTAGAGTTATCCTTGTTGCACATAGCTTTACCCTTACTTCTTGAGTTTGTGAGTTTTTGGTTGTAGTACTCTCTTTGGGATTTTCATCAAGCTTCAAGCTTTGTCCCTTAAACCATAGGTGTTAGAGCTCCTGCAACTTATTGTCTAATCTCTCCTAGGGTTAAATTCAAGCCTTGTACTTTTGTCCTTGCCCTTGTGGTTTTTGAGAGATTGTGTGATATATCTCACCTAGGGTTGTATCAAGCCTAGTGCTTTGCCCTTGGTCTTTTGACTTGGTGGATATTTTTGTACAATCTCTTATTAGGGTTTTGTTCAAGCATAAAATGTGCTTTGCCCTAGTTCTTCTCTTGAGATTGTCTTTGGTTGAATTAAAGTATTCAATCGAATATCTCTTTGGGCACTTGTGCCTTATAAATCAACTTGTTCCTTGTAGTGAATCACCTTGAACTTTTCCTTTGGAATTGTTCATTAGGCTTCTTGCCTTGATTCTCTCTTCCATTTTTGTACTAGGAGTATTTTCACCTTTGGTGTTTTTTCTTGTACTCCTTAGTCTAATTCCATTCTACTAGAAAACTTGTCTTCTATAGTATATGTAGTGGATTGTCTTGAGGTTCTTCTAAGTCCTCTTGATTTATTTTTCTATCCCTTGTCCACTCTTGTGTAGTGAATCATCTTAAAGTTTCCTTTTAGATTCTTTATTGGGTTTCTACCTTGATTCACTCTTGTAATTAAGTACTTGGAGTATTGTCATACTAGTTATGCTTTTCTCTATACTACCAAGTCTTACTTCTATATTCTATTAGATTATTTTTGTTTCTAGTGTTTGTAGTTCTCTTTGCTCGTTCGTGTTTGCACACGCCCGTGTTTATTGATCTATCTACATTGGTCGGAGCACTCCGGAGCCGACTGCGAGTCAGAGATCAGTGCGTTGTACTGTGGTGTTCTAGAGGATAACAGAAGGGGCTCGGAGAGCTTTAGAATAGCAGGAGCTAGGTGGGGTTTGTGGTATAAAGCTCGGTAACTCTTGTATTCTTAGACCTTTGTTATTTATACTGAAACCGTATATTAGGTCAAGTGGTTTTACACTTAGGGATCGATTGATGTCTAAGTGATTTCCACTATATATCTGGTGTTGTGCTGCTGTTGTCTCTTTACCCTTAATGCACTTGTCTCTACTTCCTTTCTCTTGCACTTTTGTGATTATTTCATTTCACATATTATTGTCACAATTTGCATGTGCTAAAATAAATTAAGAAGTTGAGATTGTTATATAAAAAGAGAATCATTTTATTAACTACACATAATCTTTCACTAGTTTAATTTCAAGTAAATTGAAATACGTTGTTTATTGAAATAATTAATTGAAAAAGTAAATCCATTATATTGAGCAAGTAATTTTTAATTGGCCAACCTAATCATCCCCCTCTAGGTATTGGCCCTAAGCTTCCGCGTAATTTCAAATAAGTATTTGAGACTCGTGTGATCAGAAAAGACCTCAAAATTTTCATAATAGAGATAATTCCTCCAGCTCTTCAATGCAAAGACAACTGCTGCAAGCTCCAGATCATGTGTATGGGTAGTTATTCTCGTGCGTCTTCAGCTGTCGTGAACTGTAGGTAACAACCCTGCCTGTCTGCATCAAAATGCATTCCAAGCCATCATGGGAAGTGTCACAATACACTTTGTAGCCAATACCCCTCTCTGGCACAATCAAAATAGGTGATGATGTCAATCGTCTCTTCATCTCCTCAAATGAATTCTCACAAGCTTTGTCCCATTTAAACGGATATCCTTGCGAGTCAACTGAGTCATTGGTGCAGCAAGACGAGAGAAGTTAAGAACAAATCGTCGGTAATAACCCGCAAGCCCTAGAAAACTTCGAACTTCGAACACATTAGACGGTCTAGGCCATGAAATGATGGCTTCAATCTTTGTCGGATCAATTGACACGCCCTCTTGGGAGACAACATGACCCAAAAATTTTACATCGGACAACCAAAACTCATATTTACTGAGTTTGGCATACAAACGGTGCTCCCTCAAGAGCTCAAGGACAATGAGAAGGTGAGTTTGGTGATCTTCCATCGAAACAGAATAAATCAAGATATCGTCTATGAATACCACCACAAACCTATCCAAGAACGGCCGAAAGATATGATTCATCAAGTCCATAAAGGTTGGAGAAGCATTGGTCAAACCAAATGGCATAACCACAAACTCAAAATGACCGTAACATGTACGGAATGCCGTCTTGGGAATGTCTTCTTCACGAATACGAAGTTAGTGATATCCCAATCTCAAATCTATCTTATAGAAATACGTAGAACCTCGCAATTGATCAAAAAGGTCGTCAATCCTCAGCATTGGATAACGTTTCTTCACTGTGTGGGTGCTCCCCAAGGAGAAGAGCTAGGACATATGAATCCTAATTTAAACAAATACTCAATCTAGGACTTCAACTCTCTCAACTCAGCTGGTGTGAATCGATAAGGAGGAATAGAGATAGGTGCCAATCCAGGAGCAAGATCAATAGAAAATTCTACTTCCCTTTTGGGAGGTAGGCCTAGTAACTCCTCAGGAAATATGTCAGGATAATCACAAATGATCGTTGGCAACTCCTGACAGTCAGAAACATCATCATCAAGTGCCAAGCTGGTGAGTAAACCATATATGGAGTCACGCTCCTTCGGGTCGTAGAAAGCAGATTCAATGGGATCTCGATGATCCCCAAAGAAATAAAAGAAATCTCCTTCCAGAGCCTGAATGAGAACTCGATGATGAAAACAATCAATGATGGAACGATATGCAGACAACCAATCCATGCCCAGGATGAGATCAAAACCAGACATCCCAAGGACTATGAAATCGAATGTAAAGTGCCTATCAATGATTGTCATCTCACAGTCTCTACAGAATCGATCCAGGTGAACTCGACCTCCCACTGGGGTCTCAACTAATAGAGGTGGACTCAACTTCTGCAATGCTAGACCCAAAGCTAATGCGAGCGATGATGATATGAAGGAATGTGATGCATCTGAATCTATAAAAATGGTATCCCAAGAATTGAATATGAAAATTGTAACACGAACAACAGAAGACTCGGGTTGCTGAGAAGGAGATGCCTGTGCAACTCCTGGAATTGCGTAGACTCTTCCTTGGGTCATCTAATCACGTCCAGCACCACTACACTGCCCTGAAGACTGTCTCGATCCAGAAACAATCTTCTTATCAAACCTTGAACCTTGCCCTGACATAGTTGGACCCACTTTAAGGTTTGCTACTATCATCTATTCTGCTGGTAACTTTGCTTGGTACGAGGTGGTTGTACTGACCCCACCTCACTGCGATCTCCTCCCTTCATTGGACAAGTACTTGAAACGTGGCACATCTGGCCGCACTCAAAGCAGGTAACATTTGGACACTCTGAGCGATAGTGCCTTTGTTGGTTGCACCTATGACAAGTGACTTGGTTTCTTGTCGTTGCTCCATGGTTTCCAACACTAGCTTGCGACCTTTGTCCTCTAGAGAAACACAATTGCTCCCTTTGATGTTTTCTTCCAAAACTTCCTGACGATGAATTGCTGGATCTCGAAATCTGACCTCTCGGCTCCCATACTTTAACTTCCTTGTCTGGATCCCTCATTGGCTCAATTGTCCTGGCTCATTCTACAATATCGGCAAAGTTGCGGATCCTTTGACTCATAACAAGTCCCTGGACCGATGATTGCAACCCTTCTTTAAATCTTTTGCACTTTCTATCCTCGGTGCTCACCAAGTCTGGCGCGAAGCGGGATAGAGATTGAAATTTGATGGCGTATTAAGACACAATCATTGCCCCTTGTTCAAGTTGTTCAAATTACTTTCTTAGTTGATCCCGGTAAGACTCAGGGAAATATTGGCTTTCGAATATAGACTCAAAATCTGCCCAAGACATGGCCCCCAATGGATCTAGGGCCACTAGCGGATTTGTCATTTGGGCCATCCTCGCTGTATCTCTCCTGGCCTCTAGTATAGAAGTCCACCATTGGCTTGCTTCTCCCATTAGTTGGTAGGTGGCAAAAGAAATCCAGAGTTTGTCATCTGGAACCTCCAGGATGTCCCAGATCTTGTGGATATCGGTCAACTAATGATTAGCCTCCAATGGATCACCTTCCCCGTTAAAATTAAGAGGATCCATCCTCCTAAACTCACAAAGGGCTTCAACTACTCGACCTCCGACATTCTCCCTAGGTATGGCAGCTCCACGAGCCACTTCCATCATATCAGTGGCTAACTGATGAATGAACTAGGTAGGGTCAACCATCCCTCCCAAGTTGGGCAAAATCGGTGGGACGTCATTAGGGATATCCCTTTGTTGTCTGTTAACTTCTTCGCTCATAGCATCTAGAACCAGGGCCTGTCGACGTCCCCGACCACGACCAACAAAACATCGCTGAGACGTAACTCTACAGAAAGAAACACTAATGCCGTTATTACGAGAAGACAAATTTATGATGCAACATAGAAATTTATACCAACAATGAAGTAAACATGGACCACAATAGTTGGAATGAACATCAACAACAATCAACAACCATAGGATTTATCGAGGGGCGACCAAGACAAAGAATGGGACATCCCTCATGAGACCAACCACCAACGAAGGATTAAGAAGTTTATTCCTTTATCATATCAGGTTACATGTTCCTTAGACCTCATGCTATGCACACAAGCATACAATCACACCACACATCATGAAATGCGAATGCAATGAACCCATTGAGACTAAGAGTCTCTCCAATATCCTTAGGTTTTCGAAAATACTTTTTCTGATACCAATTGTAACACCTCGAAAATGTTAAACCATTTTTTGCATAAAGGAATAAAGAAAATTCTACCATCGATACCATATCCAAATAATCATAGGTGATGTGCAGTGTCATCCAACCAAACAACCATCAAAGAAATTAAGTTATTGCAGTCATTCGAGGTACAAAATAAAATAATAAAATCACTGAAACAAAAAAGAAGACAATGCAAAGAAAATATCTTCAAGCACCATATGAACCTTGGACTTCCACTCCAATTCAAGCCATGGGTTCAGTACCTAAAGATAGAGTATTAGGGATAGCCTAGTAGAGGAATCCAAACAAAATGATGTATATGGTTGTTGTGCACTAGTGTGAGTGTACAGAAATAAATAATGGAAATGACGCATGCATGAAGGTCCAATGGCAAAAGGGATAATCTAAATCAAATTCTCTTTCAATAAATCTTTTCAAGTTATAACAAATTCCTCCTTTTTGATGAAATCAAGAGAGTACCAAAATGATTCATCCCGAACGAAATTAAGGCCACTACTAATTCTTTCATTGAACTAAGAGTTTCGGCTAATTCCATAATAGAAGCCCGTCGGCTAGACTACCTATGCAAATTCCTAGTATTCCCCGACCCGTCGGGAGGGCTCAGTGCAAACCCCCATTGCGCAATGACGTTAGTGTAGAGACACTCAAGGAACGAGATTACCGATATATTTAGACAACCCAAAATCAATTCCAAATTCAACGTACCACTACGTAAGTCAATCTGCGATTTGTCCAATGTCCAATTTCTAGTCAACAAGACTCAATAAAACAATTTGTGCCAAAGGTCGTTTGAAGCGATCTAATGACTATGAAAAGCATCAATATTGTCCAAATCAACCAAACAATGCATTTTCCCCCAAGACATGGAAAATAGTCAAGTTAGGGTTTCATGAGAATTTGAGACTTTTAGGTTCTAGCAAGAGAATAATGAAATTAAACTCCTATAGAACAAGAACACACCAAAATGACCCAAAGGATGCCACCAATTTCAAAAGAAAAGACCAAGGATGCTCCATACATATATTAGATCGAATTTATTCAAGTTTTCAAGATGGAGAAAGAAAGAACACGCATATGCATACACAATGTTTGCAAAACTCTACCTTGAATGAGAAGAGAGAGAGACATCTGAAATTTGATTTTTGACCCAATGGAGAATCCAAGACCGTAGGGTTGTAGATCTTGACGAGGTGAGCAACCTTTAGAAAGGCCTCAAGGCCAGAATCCTTGTAGATGGGAAGGAAAGTCAGAGAAAATGGAGAGTGATTTGGGAGAGATAGAGTAGAAGACGGAAGAGAGAGAGAGAGAAGAGATATGTTCTGAACAAAATATGAGGATTTTCCTCATATTAGGGTGAGTATAATATCCTAGAAAAGGCCAAAATGCCCTCCACTTAAACCCACTAAAATTCTCGTAGGACAGGTTACCGGTAACCCGGATGCATCGGTTACAGGTAACCAAAGTCTCTGGACTTTCCCAACTATAGCCGGTTAGCGGTAACCAGGGGTAACCGGTTATCGGTAACCCAAGCCTTTGGATCTCGACCAAATCAACCAGTTATCGGTAACCCGCGGTAACCGGTTATCAGAAACCCAAACATCTGAATCTTAACCAAAGCACCTGGTTACTGGTAACCCGCGGTAACCGGTTATCGGTAACCCGAACCTCATCTTTTTCACCAAAACTACTACCAGGTATTTCGGGCCTAACTTCTTCGTCCGAACTCCGATTTATACGATTCAAATTGCGTTGGATTCAGAGTTAAATCCTTTACGACTTCCAACAGGTTCGACTGGAGGATGCATGGAGTCGCAACACAGTTGGTCAAGTATGAGTGTAGTGCATGTGGATTTGGCAAGGTGGACTTAGAGATGTCTAGGTGGAGTTTTTGCATCGTGGGTAACCTTGTAACTACTATCTATGTAAGTCATAAATTATAGCCCTTGTTTGGTTTTTACCCATTTAGGGGTTTTCTACGTATGTCCTGTATTATGATGCTCCTTAATTATGCTCGCTTTATTTTTCCTAAGCATGCGTAGTTAGATTAAATTAATTAATCGAAAATTTAGTTTATAATCAAAGAAAGAATTTTAAGAATATTACGACGTTATAATCCCCACGAACTTTTAGTTGGTATCAGATCAGGTCGCTCATATTTTTGGTTTAAAAACCTTGAGTGGGTATTTTATTGTGATTAGTCATGAATCATCTATATAAGAACATACCTATTTTAGAAGCCAATAATTTTGATTATTTGAAATCGAGGATTAAAGCTATTATGAGAGTTGCTGATGTTTGGGACTCATGCATTAATGGTTATAGATTTCTTGTTAAGAAATCCGATTCTGATAGTGTTAGAAAACCGATATCTGAATATAGTATTCTTGAAAAAGAAGGTTTACAATATAACGATCGTGCTCTTGAGATTTTGTTTTCAACTGTCGATTCTAATGAGCACAAGAAAATCGCAAACTATGAAATAGCCAAAGTAGCATGGGATATTTTCGTGTCGTGTGATGAAGGTACATATGTTGTTAAACAATCAAAGATTCAAAGGCTTAGAACAGAGTTCGAGATTATCAGAATGCATGAGGATGAGACTTTCAATCAATTTTATGCAAAACTAATAGGTATTGTTAACAGTTGTGAAAATCTTGGTAAGTCAATCCATCCCTTTAGAGTTATTAAAAAATTTGTGCTCTCTTCCCCCACGTTTTAAAACTAAAGTAACAATGCTCGAGGGAAAAAGAAAATTGAACAGGAGATCTGTTGAAGAAATTATTGGGATTTTGCAAACTTTTGAAGCCGGTTTACTGCAAAGAGAGCCTGTCAAATCAAAGGAAATTTTTGAAAAGAAATATATTACTTTCAAAGCTTATAAGAGTAAAAAAGTTATTTCTAATAGTGGTGATGATTTTGATATCGAAATGATGAACGCTTTTTATAGTAAGTTCAAATTTTTTGAAAAATAAAATAAAGGAAAATGAATTTTAAGAAAGAAGGAAAAAGTCATTCTAAAGGTCCAAAGTATTTTGAACGCGAAGGTTTTGGCCATTTAGACAAAGATTGTGCTAATAAGAAAAATAAAAAGGCTTTTAAATTTTTGACTTGGGATGATAGTGATTTGGATAAAGAGGATGAAAAAAATCGAATTTTTGTTGCTAAAACTGATCATGTTGCTCTTGGTGTTTCTATGAGCCCCGATGTTGTTTATGACTCAAGCAGTTCTGAGTCTAGTGATATTGATGAAAGTGAGGATGAAGAAGAAGAAAATGATTTAAATAAAATTAAAAGTGATTTTTGATAGAGAGTGTGTGGGACACACGTTTTGACGATGTCCCTATAAATATCTTTTGCGTGTATGCTTGATTAGAGAATTATCAATTTTTGTTCTGACTTGCATTATATGCTTAATCGCATTATATATGCTCTTGTCCCCAATTGTTGCCCCATATGCCATGTAAGTTATTTAGAGTCATAAGTGTTGCATAAATGGCATATTGGAATTAAAATTGAATTATCATTAAGAAGATGCATTGTGTTTGAACAAATGAAAATGAATGATTTGCATATATGTTAATTGGTTTTGGTAAATAAAGCAACATTGCATGTATTGCAAGTCAATACCTATTTGAAAATACATGGAGTGGACTAAGAGTCCTTAAAATATAAATAAATGAAGTTTTTGAAATAAGCATATTTGATTTTGAAATTGAATTTGAAAAATGCATAAATGAAATTGAAGAAGAAATGAATGCTAAGTCTTTGGGGTTAAAGGTTTTAAAAGATTGAAATAAAAATGTTTTAAAACAAAGTTGAAAGGTTTTTAAAAGCAATGATTTCGAAAGGTGTTTTAAGCCTTGAATTCCAGGAAATTCAAGAACGAATTTCCGGTAGAAGAAGACTGTCAATATCCCCAATTCCCGCAAAATTGAATCTTGTACACGTGCCTATTTCTGGAAGTTAGGATATCAACTTGCGGTAGACCATGAGTTAACAGAAGAAGAAAAATGAATCTGGGCATTCCCGTCGTTTATCAGAGTATTCCCGGTGTCACGACTCGTATTTTTCTAACGGTATTTCCAGAAATAAATTTACTACTCTAATCGATTAATGGATTTTAATGTGGACTCCTTGAATCATATTGGCGAGTGGAATCAGGCGTTGGACTTCTCCTTGGTTCATCTATATTGTTCGTGTTTGATTCGAAGCGTTCCGGGATAGTTTCGGAGTCCTTTGGCATAGAATATTTAGCATCAGGAGGAGTTTGCATTGGTACAGAATGGGCTTGCACCGGTGCATGGAGTTGTATAAGTTTGCATCGGTGCAGGTGGGGGTTGCATCGGTGCACAAACCCACTGTTCAAATTTTTGAGGAGTTTGCACTGGTGCAGATTTGTCTTGCACCGGTGCACAGATGCTGATTGGTAGATTTTTTATGCCCATTAAGGGCATTGTGGTAATTTCATGTGGGGGATATATATATATATATATATTATGTACATGTTGAGGGCATTTTGGAGCCCAGATTTCATCTCCTCTCCCTCTCTATCCATAAATTCTCTCTCTCTCTCTCTACAAAACATTTCTCTCCTCTCTCTCTTGATTTCATGGAAATCTATTGGGTTTTATAGGTTTTACCCTTCACAATCATCGACGAGGGCGAGACGATCTACGCATTGATGGTCTTGGATCATGCCGGTATGAAGGATCCCGCACCTAGGGATTTCGAGGTCCAATGGCTTCCGGTGGTTAAATTCTTAACTATTGTCGAGTATGTGTGTATACATAGGTTTCGATTTGGTAGTCATAGTGTGTGGATTGTATTTTGTGACCTAGGGTTACATTGTGGTGGAATACTTGTGACTATGTGGTTAGGAGAGGTCTAGGACATTTAAGGAATTGAGTGGTGATCTTGTGCC
This sequence comes from Monotropa hypopitys, assembly GCA_002855965.1. Taxonomy (NCBI): domain Eukaryota; kingdom Viridiplantae; phylum Streptophyta; class Magnoliopsida; order Ericales; family Ericaceae; genus Monotropa; species Monotropa hypopitys. The sequence goes on from NMUG010003328.1 coordinate 12,756, forward strand.
CACTAGGTGTTTGATGTAATGCCCAAGGGGCTTGTGAGTTAAATTGATGAGATTCTTTGAGTTGTAATTGAATCAAACATTGAGAAAATATGATGGTAGGTGGTCCTAGATATCGTATATGAAAGAGTATAGTGTGTTGATGTGTGAATTCGTCACATTTAGATGAGAATTTGTCCCTATGAAGTGAATTCGTCACTAGTGTTGGGAAACCCATTCCCTTGGATTGAATTCATCAATCTAATCAGCTCACCTATATTAAACAACCAACCAAATTATGTAAAAGTGGATGTGTGGGAAGGTGAGATCAATTCGTGATCTCTGGACCAATTCGTGGTCATTCGTGTGTGAGGTTGGTTCTTGAATTCGTTGAGATAACCCGGATCAATCCGTGATTCCTTCGTGAGCTAGTCAATCCTTGAACTCATCAAGGTGACTATAAATCAATCCCTGGCTTAATGGTTTCTAATTGGTTTTCGAAACTTAGTCCATGTTTGGGGTAGGTCAGTCCTTACTTGTGGGACGATTCGAGACTAATGTGACTCCTTTCAAATATAGTCCACGTTTGGGGTAGGCCGGTCCTTATTTAGTGAGGCGGTTCGAGACTCATGTGATCCGTTTTCAAAGTTATGTTAAGCCGGGAATTGAACACACTAATCATGTAAGATAAATAAATTCACCAATATGCATCTATATCTATATATATAGAAGACATGGAAATATTAGATGATGTTCAATGTGGTTTGGTGGATTGTGCAGGCAAAAGTTAAGTCGTAGAATTAGCTAGTGGATTCGATATAGAGCTTAGCTTGAATGCGATAGTTGGTGAAGTTAGCACGGTAAGTTAGTGTTGAATGTCTTGGTGTGGCTCTCGTTGGGAGTCCTTAGTAGGCTCTTAGGGTTGTGTTTGAGTTTACTTCGGTTGGACCTAGGATGCCTTACTCTTTACACTCACGTGGTTTTGAGGTTTTGGTTGTACACACTTTGTTGGCGATATGCATATGTCCACTATTTCCTTGAGTTAGGTTTACGTCACGTGCACTTGGGTTCTTTACTGTCCTTGTACGTTTTACTCGTGGACACGTAGACACGCACCGTATGTGCATGCTTGGTAGTAGTTAGGAATTCTCTCACTGAGCTGTGGTTTGATCAGACCCTCCTTCTTTTCCTTTTTCTAGTTTTGTGTTACAGGGCAAGGAGGACTTGTTGACTTGGAGTTCGAGTCAGGTGCTGGATTTTCTTGGGCTCGGTTACTTCAGTTTTTGTAGCCTCTCTTGTACTTTATTTTTCAATTGTAGTACTTCAATTTCAATTGTACTTCTCTTGTACTTGTAGTTTTTCCTTTTCACTGTAGCAGTTGTAGTAGGCCAGTACTTGTACATTCTTCCGCTCTTTACTTTGTTGTACTTTTACTTTGTACTGTTATGTGATGTAATAAGATATTCAACTGACTATATCTGGATGGCAAGTAGTTGTATCCCCTATTTATTATTTAAACTGTATTTAAAAAAAATGGTTTGAAAATCCGAGCCGTGACAACTTGGTATCAGAGCTTTCGGTTCGAATACCTTGGAGCCGTGGGGAGATACTTAGTCTCCATGGGTTCTCTTGGTTACATTGTTCTTCGGTCATGTGTGTGTGCTTGATGTGCGTATTGTCGAGTGGCATCTCCTTTGTTTGACTCGGTTGATGTAGTGTGTCATGAGGAAGCACATATGATGCATCATTTGGTTTTATGTCTCTAGGTGTGGTGTTATGATTCCTTTCCTTTGGTTGGTGTTGGCCTTGATCGGTGTGATCCTTATCGGTAGTTAAGAAGAAGGGTAAAGGAGACAATAGGCTTAAAAATCTGTATTAGGTTAAGAGAATTAACCTAATCACATATGCTTGATACTTGCTTGAGTGTGCTTACGCCCTCAATGTGTATTATGATAAAGAGGCAACCCGAAGCGTAGGGCTAGAATATGCATAGCATAATACTCGGGAAGTCCGAGATCGATTCCACGGGGAGGTAATGCTTAATGCTTGAAATGACTTCTTTTTGAGATTTTAATTGTTTTAAGGCTATAAGTAGCCAACTGAAATTTGATGAGAATGTATTGTTGAATTTACTTACGGTATTAAATGGTGAAGTTCTAAATAACAAGGGAGGAATAGTCTT
>NMUG010003329.1:0-14912 GCA_002855965.1 Monotropa hypopitys
GTGAGGCGGCCGAGACTCGTGTGACGTGGTTTTCAAGGTGATGTTAAGCCGAGAGTCGAACATACTATTTAATCAAGATAATCAATTCACCAATGTGTACCTATATATGTAGATATATAGAGGATTGTCGGATATGGTTAGGTGGATTGTGACATTGGGGCTAAGTCGTGGAATTAGCTCGTCGATACCTTTTGGCTAAGTCGTGGAATTAGCCGGTTAAGCATTGTAGGCTAAGTCGTGGAATTAGCCCGTTATAGATATTAGGCCAAGTCGTGGAATTAGCCATGGTAAAAATGTAGTCCTTCATGGATAGTGGATGGTTCGGACCTTGTGATGGATGAGTTGTGTTTTGAGAGTGTCTTCCCTAGATAATACAAAGGTTTGACCTACCGTAGTGGTCATGGTCCTTGGCCCTTATGGCTCTTGTCTTAGTGCACGTGAACTAAGAGAGTTGATGGTAAGACGTGGTAGAGTAAGGGGATTGTGACTTACGTAGTTGTTGGCCTTGATTGAGGTCAATGTTCAGGTTGGCCTTAGGATGCTTGGGTTGGTAAATAATCTTGACTAGACCTATATCTATTTGACATGGTGAGTGATTTGGTTGTGGTGTTGAGTTGGTAAGAACATTGTCATGCTTGGGATTGCATTGTAGGATTTCACACCACTTGCACATGCCACCATAGTTACGTTTACACTTGATAGGTGCATATTTGCTGGGTCTTTATGACTCAACCTTTTTCCTACAGTTCTTTGCAGGATTGCAGGGTCAGATAGTTTGTAGCGGGGAGTTGGCTTTGACTTACTCCATGTCCCCTTTTGGTGAGGAGCATCTCATGTCTTCCTCATTTATTTATTACTGTTTTCCCCCTACCTTTCCCCTTTTGTAGCCTACGGGCATTCCCCCTTTATTTAAAGGAGTTGTACATCATTTTATTGGAGGCAAATTCATAGAAATAAAAAGAGTTGTTATTGTTTTAATTTCCACATGTTTTATAATTCACGGCCCCTTGTTGAAATGGTTTGTTGGGAAATAAAGGATAATGTTTCTTTTATTCAATTTCAAAAAAAAATGGTTGGAAATTTCGGGGCGTGACATGGATCGTCCATCAGAGGAAATTCCCGCGGCTAGGGTATTCATGGTTGATCGATTGAGGAAATGCCGTTCACAAACCTTGGAGAGCTTGAGGAGATCTATGCAATGACGGGCTCGGATCATGGTGGTGTTGAGGACATTTTCCGACGACCTCTGAGCTCCGGCGACTTTTCTGGTGGGTAAATTCTTAACTCCTATTAAGTATGTGTGTGTGTGTGTACATAGGCTCGATTTGGTAGCCATGGTAGGTACGTTGTGTTTTGTGACTTAGAGATATATTGTGGTGAAATTGAGTGGTGATCTTGTGCCCACTAGGTGTTCGATATAATGCCCAAGGGGGCTTATGAGTCAAATTGATGGGACCCTAGAATTGTATTACGGTCAATTGAGCCTAAGTATCACTCGAGAATAATACGAGCATCACGTGTTCGATGAAATCCCCGTGGGAGGGATGACTTGTGTTTTGGCAACTTGTAGGATGATTGGTGGCTATTGGAGTTTAGGGCCGCCAAGTGTTTGACGAAATACCTTTGAGAACCTTAAAGCATGTTTTGGGGTTATCGTGATGTTCGAATTGTCGTAGGACATATATGTGGAACAATTGGGTGCATTGAACCTTTAAAATCGTAGTAAGTCCCTTTGAACTTATGGGACGCCGAGTGTTCGGTGAACTTACTAAGCGGGTGTTGAAATGGGATTTTGGTATCTAAGTCCCTTCCCTCACGTTTTGGTAAACTTGGGCCTTCTGTATCCCCATTGCGATAGAATGTTGATTTTGAGACAATTGTTTGAGGTTGACTTGTCGTGATGGTTGTCTCCCTTGGATATGCCAAGGTTGAGTTAGTGATTGAAGAAATTAAGTTAGTGGTTTGATATACCCAAATTAATGTAGAATATAGAGGATGTGCCCCATGAGGGCTACTCGTACTCAACATTGAATCTATTATTTGAGACACTTGTAGGGAAAAGAATGCGGTTGAGTAAGTTGACGCGATAATGCGGTCTAGATGGAATAACGTGGTTTGATAGCCTTGGTTAGACACAGTAACAATGATAAAAAGAAATGCAAGGACAAATCTAGAATGTACTTATGAGGGAATTATTTGATTTGTTTCTAATGCGATGGAAACACTTAACACATGGAATCATAAAATGATGGTTGCCCTCCCAATGATTTGAGGAAATCGGAATAGACATTTGTAAATAGGAATGTACTTATGATGGGATTCCCGATATGGTCGCTCCATCTATGACATTGTGCACAATGAGGGTGACATTAACCCTTCCAACATTCTTGGGGATGATGGAGAGGATAGTTAGTGTGTCGGCCAACCACTATACCTATCCTACCCTATCAACATTATACATTATAGAGACATGACAAAGAAGGATGGTAGGATAACCCGGAATGTACTTATGATGGGATTCCGTGGTTTATCCATATTGCGAAAAGATATGAACTTACTAAGGTGAGTAAGTAGCGTAGCGAGAATGATGGGATAACCACAATGTATTTATGATGGGATTCCATGGTTTATCCATACTCATGAAATCACAGAATGGAAAGATAGAAAGGAAATAAATGAGTATCTCAAATATCCGAAGTCATATACGAATCCAATATGTAATAATAATAGTAGTTAGTGAAGTACGTGAAGTAAAGTGGTATTAGATATCTTGGCATTGCTTGATTTGGGATCCTTAGTAGATCCTTAGAGTTGTTGTACCTTAGTAGTAAGGTTGGTAGAGTTGAGATTAGAGGTTGCTTCGGTTGGACTTGGGATGTCGTACCCTTCGTACTCACTTGATATTGCGGCTTTGGTTAGATATACCTTGTTGCCGATACGCCTATGTCACTGTTGCCTTGAGTTAGGTTTCCACTACGTGCACTTTGATTTCTTTACTATTTCAGTACACTTACTTGTGGACACGTAGGCATACACCGCATGTGCCTGCTTGGTAGTAGTTAGGGGTTTTCTCACTGAGCTGTGGTTTGCTCAGACCCTCCTTTCTCTCCTTTTTTATAGTCTGTATTGCAGGGCCAGATGGACTTGGTGGCTTGGAGTTGGAGTCAGCTGCTGGATTTCCTTGGGCTTGGCTGTTACAGTTTTAGTTGTACTTTCTAGTTGCAGTACTTTCAGCTGTGGTTCCTTTACTATGTACTTGCAGTTCTTTGTTCACAGTAGCAGTTGTAGTAGGCCAGTGTTTGTACTTCACTTCTGCTCTTTACTTTGTTGTACTTCTATTTTGTACTACTCTGTGATGTAATGAGAATCTCAACTGAATGTATTTGAATGACAAGTAGTTGTATCCCTTGTTCACTATTTAAATTGTATTTAAAAAAAGGTTTGAAAATCCGGGGCGTGATAATGGAGATGAATAATCTCCTTACAAATGGAAGCTCAATAAGAAACTATGAATGAGAAAGCTTCTATGGAAAACACAAGTCTTCTTACAAAACAAGAGAGTATGAAACGGAAAACACAATAATAATATTCTAGAGAGAAAGGACTTGTAAGCTTAGAATGATTTGCAGAAGTGTGTAAAATGTTGAATCAAAGCTTACTTCTCTTCTTTAATAGCCTTCAATAATTTCTAGAGACGTCAAGGGCAGTCTTGTAAATGACCAGGGGCTGAAATTTGAACTGCAAAAACATGGGCCATTTCCAGAGCCATACACAAGTCATAATCAATAGATTGGACATAAATCCGCATTCGATTTTTCAAATAGCCAAGGCATGACCCATTAAAGAATGGTGGCCTTTTGGTCAAATGACTCTCAGAATGCAATGAAGTTGCAATGATGGCCATGGATCTCTTAAGAGACGATTAAGTCTTATCTTCAAAATACCAAACTCTGATATAAATTGTTGTACCAAATGCAACCAAGAGGGGAGGGGGTTAAATTGGTCCAACTAAAATAATGGCCAAATAAAAATTACTTGAAAACAAAAGTAAGAGATAAACAATATCAACAAATGTTTTATAATTGTGGCTCAAGAGCCAATCTCAAGCGCATTTAGTTACAGATAGATTATTGCAATACGATAATGGTTTAGGTTTCCATCTTTGAGATTGCTTAAAAAACGAGGATGAAAAAAATAGTTTTAATATATACAATAATAATCAATGAAGCACAACTAGAGATGCAAGCAAGATAAAGAGAAAATAAAGAGGCAAGAGGCACATGATATATATTGGTTCAATTGGGATGTGTCTCTTCCCAACTTACATCCACTTATCCCATAGTGAATGGAGGATTCTACTAAAATTGGACAATCACTGAGTGATTTCCGGTTTATAACTTGAGAGATTTCAAGGATAGCCTCCAATCATTACAACCAATGAGAGCCTTCACGGGTGGCCTCCAACCTAAACACATATGAGAGCCTCCAAGGATGGCCTCCAACCTTTCAAAAAAAAATCTTTAATTTCAAAATTAGAAATCGAAGGACTATTGAGATGAATAATCTCCTTGCAAATGAAAGCTCAATAAGAAATTGTAAAAGAAAAAACTTCTATGGAGAACACAAGTCTCTTTATAAAACAATATAATATAAAATTAAAGCACAATAATAATCTTCTAGAACGAAAGGACTTGTAATCTTAGAATGAGTTGCAAATGTGTGTAAAATATTGAATCAAAGTTTCCTTCTATTCTTTAATTTCTTCAATAATTTCTAGAGACATTGAGAGTACTCTTGTAAATGACCAGGAGCTGAAATTTGAACTGCAGAACATATTTGTCATTTCCCAAGCCATCTGGTACCCAAACCAATATATTGTCCGGTAAAAACCAGTCAGAGCAATTTTATCAGATTGATAATATCATGCTTCCATAATTCCATGCACTTAATATGGAACAAATATACACAAAAAATGTACTGTAGTAATTAAATAAAAGAATATAGAAGCCTTTTGAAAACTTTTTTAATTATTTGAAAACCATACTTTAATATATACAAAGTATCTAAGGAAGAGTATATAAGATTGTGAAGAACAGACTGAGGTTGATCCTATGAGGCAGCTTCAGAAGGCTATGATTAGGATGGCATAGAATCAAGATCAGTATTTTGAAAGGTTGCCTGCTCAGCCAATTCCAAGGCAAAGGCCATTGTGATGGCGATAGCATTGCTGCTGATTATTTGGAGACCCGTGGGCGTCGCTATACACGTGCTGTTGGTAAAACAGGTATAACTTTACATGTGTAACTCCGATTGGGGCCCATAATATGTCGTTGGAAAGGTATCGAGAAGACGCACACAGTGGAATACACCTTAGCCATATTCGAGTTGAGAACATGGTTTAAAAATGTTTCTAACAGTAGATATGAGGCCATTTTCTGTGCTGGGCTTTTATTTTGGACTGTTTTCTTTTCTTTTCTTTTAGCCCGAGTTGGCACCCGGTTTGTCCCAGGCCTAGGGTTTTATCATAGCCTATTTAAACTCTTGTTCTTATTGTAATGGGCAACTTGATTTTGAATAAAAACCCTAGAGTGCGATTTCTGCACTTTGCTCCCAATCACCCGGTATTCACCCTGAATCAACGTCTGATTGATGCCTATTGACTTGGTATTTTCTTGAATCAACAAGTTCATAGAAGGAATACAGTCTTGTGTTCACCCTATTCCATTGCAATCGCCATTCTCCATTGATGACTGCATCAAATACAGTCTTGTGTTCACTCTATTCCTTTGCAATCGCCATTCTCCATTGACGACTGCATCAGTTGGTATCAGAGCGCAGTTTCAATCCGAGAGAAACGATGCCGCCCAGATGCCGCCCGATCCAGGAGGTTAGAGAAGATGACAAGATTGATCGACTACAACAGGTGGTGGAAGCTCTGGCCGCCAATGTTGTTGCGATCCAGATTCAGCTCCAACAGCACCCGCCGCAACAGCAACCACAGGCACCACAACGAAGAAACCCTAATCTGCGTGCTGTGGAGGAAGACGACTTTAAGGATGTTGGTAGCGAGGAGGAGGATGAAGAGGAAGTGAACCCCTTTGCCGAGAGACAATCACCACGGAGGCAGGAGAGGCAACCTTGACAGCCTTACTAGAGTGAGGAACGAGAGCCTTTCGTCATTAACAACAGGTGGAAGACAGGGTTGAGAATTGACATCCCGGAGTTCTAAGGCTGGATGAGGATAAATGAGTTTCTTGACTGGCTCTTCGCTGTCGAGGAGGTTCTGGAGTTCAAGGAGGTCCCGGCCAGTAAACGAGTACCCCTGGTTGCAACTCGTTTTCGTGGCAGGGTTGCGGCTTGGTGGAAGCAACTGAAGTTGAACCGTGCTCGCAACGGGAAGCGAAAGATTGATTCATGGGAAAAGATGAAGAAATACCTACGTGAGGCCTTCTTACCCCATAACTACTCGCGTATGATGTACCAGAGGTTCCGAAACTTGCGACAGGGTGCAAAATCAGTGGATGACTATACCACTGAGTTCTATCAGTTGATAGCGCGCAACGATTTGGGCGAGACAGACGACCACCTCGTGTCGAGGTACATTGGGGGGTTGCAGATCCAATACCAGAACACGTTGAATATGTTTGATGTATACAGTATCTATGATGCTCACTAGAGAGCACTGCAACTTGAAAGACAGACTAAGCGACGCTTGAGTGGGCAAACCTGGACCACTTCTAACAATCAGGGTGTTGCCCCATAGGAGAACGTTCGTGGAACAGGTGTTGCTGGGATTGTGACTGCTAGGGCCCCAATTCCAAATCCCATTAGGCCCTTGGCTGGAGGTGCAGGTCGCTGTTTCAAATGCGGAGAGCCTGGTCATAGGTTCGCCAATTGCACAAAGTCTGCCATTCGAAATGGGTTGTTCATTGACAATGATGGTGTGGTGAGAGTTGAATTGGAGGAACCACCATAAGATGTTGTAGAAGAGCAGTTGGATGATGATATTTTGGAGGAAGAGCACGTGACCGGCGATGACGGGCCATTGCTGGTGGTTCGTAGGGCTTACCTAACTCCACGAGACTCTAGTGGTGACGGGTGGCTCAAGAACAACATCTTCTAGTCGAAATGTACTATTGGTGGAAAAGTTTGCAGATTCATGATTGATTCGGGGAGGTGCGAGAATATCATATCTGAGGAGGAAGTCAGGAAGTTGGGGCTGGCTACAGAGAAGCACCCAACCCCTTACAAATTGACTTGGCTGCAAGAGGGGAAGAAGGTAAGAGTTTCCCAATGCTGTTTAGTTTCGCTATCTATCGATTCAAACTATAGGGACAAATTATGGTGCGATGTTGTTGAGATGGATGCATGCCATATCCTGTTGGGGAGACCCTGGCAATATAATAGGACTGTCCAACATGATGGCCAGAAGAACACATACAACTTCGTGTTTAACAATGTGAAGGTGGTTTTGTGCCTGAGTAAAGAGGAGGGGCCAAAGATGTCGGTTGAGAAGAGCCCCAATTTATTAACCATGCAGCGCTTCGTGGATGAGATGATTGATACTAGGATTGTATATTTGTTGGTGGTCAAGGAGCAAGAACAAAGTGGAGAATACCAAACGGTGTTCAAGAACTGATTGATGAATTTGCAAGTGTTTTCCCCGAGGAGTTACCCAATGACTTGCACCATTGCTTGACATTCAGCATCAGATTGACTTGGTTCCAGGGTCCTCTTTGCCCAATTGCCCATACTACCGCATAAGTCCTAAGGAGCATGAGGAGTTGCGACACCAGATGGAAGAATTACTTGCCAAGGGACACATCCGGGAGAGCCTTAGTCCTTGCGCCGTTCCTGCGTTGTTGACCCCCAAAAAAGATGGGTCATGGCATATATGCGTGGATAGCGAGCCATCAACAAAATTACTGTTCGGTACCGATTTCCAATCCCGCGGCTGGATGATCTTTTGGACCAGCTGAGTAGAGAGACAGTATTTACAAAGCTGGATTTGAAGAGTGGGTATCATCAAATCCGCATTAGGGAAGGTGATGAGTGGTAAACTGCATTCAAGATACGTGAGGGTCTGTACGAGTAGCTGGTCATGCCATTTGGGTTATCCAATGCTCCCAGCACGTTCATGCGGGTCATGAATCAGCTCTTCCGGCCTTATATTGGGAAGTTCGTGGTGGTATATTTTGATGACATCCTAATTTACAGCCCAGATCGTTCTACACATTTGCAGCATCTTCGACAGGTTTTGTGCTTGTTGCAAGAGGCCAAATTCTTTGCTGCACGGACAAAGTGTTCATTCATGACGGATAGTGTGCTGTTTCTTGGGTATGTGGTGTCGAGTAAGGGAATCTTCGTAGACGAGTCTAAAGTTGAGGCTATTCGCACCTGGCCAACCCCGAGGAACATTCATGATGTTCGCAGTTTCCACGGTCTAGCATCATTCTATCAGCGGTTTATCCCAAATTTCAGTAGCGTTATGGCTCCTGTCACGGATTGTATGCGAGCGGGACAATTTAGTTGGTCGGAAGAGGCAACTAAGGCATTTGAAGAGATTAAGCAGAAACTGACAACCGCTCCTATGCTATCTCTACCCGATTTCTCGAAACCATTTGAGTTGCATTGTGATGCGTCAAAGGTTGGTGTGGGGGCTGTCCTTAGCCAAGAAGGACGTCCTATTGCTTATTTCAGCGAGAAGTTGCATGGAGCAAAGGCAACTTACAGCACTTATGATGTGGAGTTCTACGCCATCATTCAAGCACTCAGACACTGGTAATCTTACTTATCTCAAAGTGATTTTTTTTGTTTTCTAACCACGAATGCAGGGTTGTACATGCCATTGCCCATACCAGATAGGCCATGGTCGAGCGTGAGCATAGATTTCGTTCTAGGACTGCCACGGACATAGCGTGGTAGTGACTCAATTTTTGTTGTGGTGGACAGGTTGACAAAGATGGTGCATTTCATTGGGTGCAAGAAGACGAATGATGCTATCAATATTGCTCAGTTATACTTTCGTGAAGTATATCGCCTTCATGGGCTACCCACATCCATTGTGTCTGACCGATACTCCAAGTTCCTCAGCCATATTTGGAGATGCTTGTGGAGGTTGACCAACACCAGGCTGGACTTTAGCAGTGCTTACCATCCTCAAACGAATGGCCAAACCGAAGTGGTGAATAGATCGTTGGGTAACTTCCTGCGATGAATAGTTGGAGAAAACCAGAATTCATGGGACAAAAAATTATACCAGGCTGAGTTTGCTTTCAATCGATCTGAGAATCGCAGTTCTGGTTTCAGCCCATTCTATGCCAACTATGAATTCCAACCCAGGGCTCCCATTGACCTAGCACCTGTGGGGGACTTGACAAAGGTTCACAAGAGAGCAGAAGATTTTGTTGCTGACTTGCAGGAGATCCATCAGAAGGTGCATCAAAATTTACGTGATTCGACAACCAAGAACAAGGAAGCAGCTGACAAGAAGAGGCGTTTGCTGGACTGGGAGGTGGGAGATTATGTGTGGGCTGTACTAACCAAGGATCGCTTTTCAGTGCATGAATACAACAAACTCGTAGCTAGGAAGATTGGGCCACACGAGATTGTTGAAAAGATTAATTTCAATGCCTACAGGTTGAAGCTGCCAAGCCATATCCATACATCTGATGTGTTTAATGTTAAGCACCTCATACCTTACCGTGGCGACAGTTCAGAGGAAGAGGACACGGTGGTGAATTCGAGGGCGAATCCTTTCCAACCTGGGAAGGATGATGCCGATAGCATTGCTGTTGATTATTTGGAGACCCGTGGGCGTCGCTATACACGGGTTGTTGGTAAAACCGGCATAACTTTACCTGTGTAACTCCGATTGGGGCCCATAATATGTCGTTGAAAAGGTATCGAGAAGACGCACACACTGGAATACACCTTAGCCATATTCGAGTTAAGAAAATAATCTAAAAACGTTTCTAACAGTAGATATGGGCCCATTTTCTGTGCTGGGCTTTTATTTTGAACTGTTTTATTTTCTTTTCTTTTAGCCCGAGTTGGCACCCGGTTTGTCTCGGGCCTAGGGTTTTATCGTAGCCTATTTAAACTCTTGTTCTTATTGTAATGGACATCTTGATTTTGAATGAAAACCCTAGAGTGCGATTTCTGCACTTTGCTCCCAATCACCCGGTATTCACCCTGAATCAACGTCTGATTGATGCCTATTGACTTGGTATTTTCTTGAATCAAAAAGTTCATAGAAGGAATACAGTCTTGTGTTCATCCTATTCCATTGCAATCGCCATTCTCCATTGACGACTGCATCAAATACAGTCTTGTGTTCACCCTATTCCTTTGCAATCGCCATTCTCCATCGACGCCTGCATCACATTGGTAGATATCAATACTTCCCTATTCAAAAAATTCAAGGAAATGGATCCACCTGCTTTCACCGGGACAAAAGGGGAGGAAGATGCTGAAAACTGGATGATAAAGATCAACTAGATATTTGATATTATGGAGGTGGCTTAAGGTGATAAATTGAGACTAGCTACATTTATGCTTTCAGAAGAGGCTCATTATTGGTGGAAGTTCATAGTGAGAGTTCTGACTGCAGTGCCAACTGGGGCAGGTGCGATTGTAAGCTAGAATAATTTCGAGGAGGCATTCAATGAGAAATATTTTTCTCAATTCTTTCAGAATGATAAGCGGAATGAATTTCTATTGCTGTAACAGGGAACCATGTTTGCGGATGATTATGTAGTCAAGTTCACCGCTCTATTCCATTTTGTACCATTTATGGTTGGAATAGAGAAGTCAATTTGCGGGAAGTTCCAAGTGGGATTAAATTCTTGAATTTAGCCACGGGTTGCGATGTTTGAAGAGCAGAACTTCAAGTAGATGATTAGTAAATCAAAGGTTGCTAATAAATAGATCGGAAAGGCAGATGGAAGAAGAGATCAGTTTAAGAAAGCTCGGACCAGTATCCAACCACAATAGAGGGGATCTGGTAATAAACTCTTTGGTTGGGGTGGTCAAAGTTCATAGTTTAGTGGAGGATCTTCACAGCCATCTAGTCAGGTGTTAGGCAGAGGGAAGAGTTTTAGTGGGCCAAGATGGGGTGTATCCAGTCAGCAACAACAGAGTTTTCCAGGTAGAGGATATTCGGGATCTCAGTTGGCAGGAGTGACATGCTATAGATGCAATCAGGTGGGGCATTATGCCAGAGATTGTTCGTTGGGAACTCTTAATTGTTTCAATTGTGGTCAAGTGGGTCATAGAAAGCGGGAGTGTCCACAGATGGCAATTGATGCATCATTAATGAGAAATACTCAGGGGAAAAGATATAGCCAGTAGTTCCCGAGGAAGATGTTCAGAATTTCTTTTACCAGCAGCAAGAAAGGGACGAGTATTTGCTATAACAAAGCAGGATGCACAGGTGTCTCACGTGGTGGTTACATGTATACTTCCTATTGCGAATAGTAATGCTCATATTTTGTTAGACACATACTATACACATTCATTCATATCTTTGAATTATGCTAAGCATCTGGGTAAACCATTGACATTATTGGAAGATGGGTTAGTTATATCGACTCCTTTTAGAGAGGTAATTCTTATCGATGCCATATATAAGAATTGTGAAGTTTACATTCAAGACTAGGAGTTGCTAGCAGATCCGATGCCACTGAATATGCTAGATTTCAATGTATTTTTGGGAATGGACTGGTTATCTAATAATCATGCTACAATTGATTGCTTCTACAAATAGGTAAAATTTCATATACCAAACTTACCATCTTTTAAATTCTATGGAGATAGAAGGATTGCTCCGACTTGTCTTATCTCGGCAATGGAGGCGAGAGAGTTGTTGATAAAAGGATGTCAAGGGTTTCTGGCTCATATTGTTGATTCAATAATAGCTGGATCTCAGATTGATGATATTCCAGTAGTAAATGAATTCTCCAATGTATTTCTTGAGGAGTTTCCAAGAGTACCAATAAATCGGGAAATAGAATTCACGATTGAGTTATTGCCATGTGTATCTCTGATTTCTCTTTCACCAAGTACTGTATTGTGTATTGATGCAACATGAAAGTGTAATAGCATATGCTTCCAGACATCTTAAGACTCATAAATGTGCTTATCCGACTCATGATCTTGAATTAGCAGTTATTGTATTTGCGTTAAAGCAGTGGAGGTACTATCTTTATGGGAAAACTTGTACGATCTTTACAAATCATTATTGTTTAAAGTATCTGTTTACCCCCAAAGAGTTGAATCTGAGGCAAAGGCACTGGATTAAATTAATAAAGGATTATGATTGTACTATCCTGTATCATCTAGGAAAATCTAATGTAGTAGTCGATGCTCTAAAAAGAAAATCCTCTAGAAGTTTGTCAAGTTTGCAGACAATGATCGAAATGGCACAGTATGAAGCTCTATATGGAAGAAAATGTAGAACACCAGTGTGTTAGATTAAAACAAGGGAAAGAAAGCTATTGGGGCTAAAAGTTGTTGAAATAACAACCGATAAGATCAAATTATTCGAGATAAGCTCAAAATAACACAAAGCAGACAGAAGAGATATGCTGATAAAAGAACAAGAGATTTGATGTTTGAGAAAGGAGATTTTGTTTTCTTTAAAATTTATCCTTGGAAGGGTATTATGAGATTTGGTAAGAAAGGAAATCTTAGCCCTCGATATATTGGTCCATTTGAGATCACAGATCATGTCAGTACTACAATATATTGCCTGGATCTACCATTAAATTTATCGAAATTGCATAATGTATTTTATGTGTTGATGCTCAGAAAGTATTTGCCTGATCCGTCACATGATATATGTGTGTAACCAGTGGAGATTAAAGAAGCTTTATCTGACGTGGAACAACCAGTTCAAATTTTGAGCACGAATGATCGAGTGCTTCACACAAATACTATTCCGTTAGTCAAAGTTGTAACATCGATAACTCCACAAATACAAATAAATATCAGAATAAAAAATTTTCTTAAATGAATACCTCAAATAACATTGACCATGACAATTTAAATGATCGCAACTCTCCAACGACAGTTTAGTACCACAAAAACATTAGTACTCGATTTTACCTCAACAAACAGAAAGTATCACCATAACACAAGGGTTTTACTGAGGGAAATCTCCCAAAATAACCATAACTAAAAATGAAAAAATAGGCAAGCTACAAGCGCCAGCTACTACCACAAGCACACCACCAGTCACAATCTTCTGCCCGACAAAAACTCCACTCTAGCTTCGTAGTGGACCGCTAACACTGGGTACCTATTTCCAAGTCCAAAAATTAGGAAACAGAGTGTGAATATAACATTTTAACTTCTAAAACTCAAACAACATTATTAACAAGATCATGCAATCATGAACCATTTCTCTTTGATTAACAAGTACATCCCATGCATTTCTCATTTAAGTGTATTGGCCGAAGCCCTTTTCAAAAAGGTTTGAGCATCCCATGCCCTGAAAATAGCTATTGCTATAGGCAATAGTTCGTATGCCCTACGCACATTTTTTGGGTATGCCCCGCACACTCGTTGGTCTGACTCAGGTTGCCAATAATTGGACTTACTCAAGTTGCCAATAATGCCACACGTCCCACACATGCAATGCATAATATATATGTATATCATGTATCTATCTCATAACATGCATTTCATCTATGCATACTATATTTCTCTTATCCACATATCATGCTCAACAGTGCATACTATCAACAGGTACAACAACAACAATAGAGATTGCAATATTCAGAGTTGTATAAATAAAATGTCATAAACCTACACTCACCAAATACCGCCTTTTTTTCAAACCTTCTCTTTGCCTTTGAGCAAGGCCTCAATGCCTTCCTCGGGCATTGTCACGCCCCAGATTTTCAAACCATTTTTTGAAAACAATTTAAATAAAAGCAGGGGGAACAATACTTGTAGTATCCACACATTCCATTCTGTTCTCATTACATTTACAGATACAAATGATACAATATGAATAGAAATGCGGAAGCTAAAGCAAATGCCAAACGGCTACAATTGTGCAGAACTACAAAGTAAAGAGCTGAACAGAAAAGAAGAGTGAGGGTACATCCCACCCTCGGGAGTCAACAACGTACCAAAGGAAACCTGCTGTAACGAACCCTGAAAACCCGGAAGCTGCCGAAGCTCCAAGCTCAACAATATCCACAAGTCCCTGCAACTACCTATAGGGGGGACCACAAAGGTCTGAGCATACCACGGCTCAGTAGATAAACTCCTGACCACTACCAAACATGCACGAGTGGTGCATGCCTAGGAGGGGTCAGCACAAGTAGGAAAAGCTGTAAAGGAAAGCAGTAGTAGTGGCAACAACGACAGTAGTAAAGTAAAAAGAGAAGTACAAACAGTAAAGTAGTAAAGTGAGTACGAACCGAACTGTAACGTGGGGCCAAGCTACGAGTCATCTACTAATCTCCTCAAAGGTAAGAGAGGTAACAGTGTCAAACCCAAAAGCTAATCCAACCAAATCTCAAGTCGTCACAACTAACTTTCTACTAAGGGCACGAGGCCCACCGTCAAGGTACAAAAGGAACGTAAAGGGACCAAGGGGCACATAAGGTAAGCCTAGCACAAGACAATCGGAACCAAGGCATGTCGTCGACAAACGTGTCAAAACCCAAACCGTAACCTCACATGGATACCAAAGGCACAACCTCTCAAGTCCGACTGAAACGACCTCAAATCCCGACTCAACCAACCTTACTACAAAAATCCAACAACTCTAGGCTCTACCAAGGGTCCCGACCCAATGCTGCGCCAATATATCTAATCAAGGTGTGTAAACCTAGCACAAGGGACAACAAAGAAGAGTATCCACAAAATCTATCAAAAATATTCTCTTATTGTTCCAA
>NMUG010003330.1:0-14909 GCA_002855965.1 Monotropa hypopitys
ATAAAAATTTAATTTTTAAGGATTAACACCTCATGTAGAAGATATTAATGTTGGAAAATATTGAAAATAGATCAATATTTTTATGGATTTTTAGTCACAATTTGTGTGTGGTTTTAAACACCGATTAATATTGGTCTAAGTGAGTTTATATACTCCTAAGTAAGGGGTTTAATCTCTAAAAATAATGACCAAAATTCATTAAGTAATGAATAAGTAATTGTCATTCAAAGTGAGACATTTTCAATGGTGGAAGAGTATTTTTAATACTCTTATCTCACATTGGAAAATAGGTAGAAATGAAGTGGGTATACTTATTGTGTTAAAGCCTAAGAGAAAAGTATGATGAAGTGCACTTCAAATATTTTCTCACACATGCACACACACATGTGTGTCGTGGCCGTGCCTGAGCCTGTGCCCGCGTCCGATTCTGGTTCCGTGTTTTGGGTTCTGGGCTCCGGGTATGTGCCTCGTGGGTTCGTGGGAATGTGTCTCGTGCCGCGGACCAATCTTTTTAGAGAAAATTCAATTGGGCATTTGAGCCAATTAAATTTATAATCGGATTTTGTAACTGGCTCGAACTGAACCGATCTGATACAATTCAGACCAATCTGACCCATAGCACATGGCATAGTTATTATAGGAACTAATTTAGTGTAAGTAATTTATCATTATATAAATTAAATTACAAAAATTAATTTACGATTACAGAAATCTAATTACAGAATTAATTCTGTATTAATTTCTGTATTTATGGAGACATGCTCCTCTACATGTATAAAATTGGCACAATGACCTATAGAAAATTCATTCCAAAATCAGTCTATGTTACTCTCCTCAAGCATCACTTCTTCGAAAGAATTCCTACCGCAGTCCAGAAGTTCATAATTGTAACACGCCATGTTTTTAAATAAAACATTTCCAACATTTTTTTTTTGAAATACAATAAACTCAAACATCGGGGAGTTAATAGTTATTATCCAGCAGCATTGCAGTTGAATTTCTTATTACATTATTCTTGATACAATATACAAAACTGAAAGAGTACAAGAGAGAAGTACAACTGAACTACTCGCTACAAACTGTAAAGAGAAAGTACAACTACAACCGTACAACAACCTGAAAGCTGAAGAGTGAGTACAAGGCACAAATAGAGCCAAGGCCGCAGCTCTAGAAGAACCAGCTGCTAGCACAAGCTTCAAGTCACCCCCTGCAAGAGAAACCCTGCAGAACAAGCCTGGAAAAGGAGAGAGAAAAGAGGGTCTGAGCAAACCACAGCTCAGTAAAGTAACAACTAACGACTACAAAGCATGCACGAGCGCATGCGACCCTATGTGCCACAAGCAAAGAAAAGTAAAGCCAAAGAGAGGCACACACACACACCCAAGTAACGTGAGACTAAGAGTATCTCCAAGGTCAAACAAGTCGAGTGTCACCCAAACCAACCTACGTCTCCAACGTAAACACTATCACATGGGAACTCTACTAAGGAACACGCAAACCTCGATACTCGATCACACATACTCTCAACCCAAACCACGGTCAAGACACGACCAACACCTACAATCACTCGCAAGGAACCCAACGTCAAGTCCTCTTATCATTCCCATCATTCTCATGTTCATTGGTACGTTTTGGATTCACTTGATTGTAGTTGATATTGAATATTGGAGTTACTCATTTCATCATTTTCCCCACCTTGGCCCACCCAAGGGGTACAACAATATTTTTGTCACGAATTGATTATTCCTTCCAACATTCATTTCCGGAGGACTCCTAAACAAGCGAGTCTCCAACCTCCCCTAGACAAGGGCGAGAACATTCACATGTGTTAAGATTTGTTCCAGGATCCCGCCTGCCAGTGTATCCAGTATATTCCGAGACTTCTTGGGAACTCGTATCTCCCACCTATGACCAAAGGATCTTTTCCTAGATCATCACCCGTCAATGATATCTAGTAATTCCGTGACTCCAAGGGAACGCGTATCTCCCACTTAACACCATAAACGGACTTGGGCATGAACCATCCAAGTCAAACCACACATTACACTTCCTTGTTTTCATTAGTGTGTTTTGGTGAATGATTAGAGATTCACTAAAGGTGGTCTTCGTAGGATCCATCCCCATATTAGAAATTCATTGCATTCATTAGGTACTTTTCATTGTAGGTCAACCATTCGTTTCCACAATTCCATGATCCCCTCAAGGTAAGGCTCAACGCACACTTTCGAATTTCCCATCATCACAACACCAAGGAGACTCATACCAATCACACCACAATGCCACTAGTACCCTATGAAGTCACCACACGCATTTACCCAACGGATTTCCATGAACACACCAACTAGGTAGAAGGTTCACCCTAGTTGACAATAAGGGAGAGAAATCCCAATTTTGCCAAGACTCAAGCTCCTACGATACCACAACGACCCAAATATGTCAAACACGATGCTAAGCGTACATCACTATCAACTTACATAATCGACACACCCACATTACACCTCAAGGACCACTCGAGCATTTCAACAAACACGTGGAATCTATACCATTCCAAGGGTAATTCTCAATATACGAGTTAGTCTCCCCAAGTCCGTACTACTTCAAGATTGACACCATTGCCCCATACTAACCTCATACTAACCAACTGAATGACAATAACGTGACTACGTGTCCGACGCCTAAGAATCGAGCTACAACCAATACGATTTCACAAAATGAATTAACAATCGAATAATCAACGAGACATGGAATGGAATTTCGCACACCCACGCATACAATGTAGGAGTTAAGAGTTACCCACCGGAGCATCACCGGAAATTCGCCGGAGAGGTCGCCGGAAAATGTCCAACACGAACCGAACCCGTCAACGCGAAGCCCTCGTCGTAACCTACAAGGTTCCACCATTAGCCAACAATGGAGGAGAAGGGAATTGAGAGGTAGGGTTTGAGAGAAAACACAACTTACCGAATATACGCGAACGAATACCATCAATACGAAGCTCTCAAAGTCCCCATCGTCGTTTGAGAAGGCCGGAAGCCCCAAATCTCCATGGATGGAGAGCTATGGAGGAGAGAAGTGAGAGGGAGAGAAGAGGGAGGTAGAGAGAGATAAAATCTGTGGAAATGATGTATTTTCGTAGGGTTTTGGGTATATAAACCCTCCCTAAGGAAATCCCCAAACTACCCTCAATTTACATTTTCGCGCAACAAAAAATCAAGCGGCGACCGGTCGGCGGATTTGCCTCGACCGGTTGGGACCTCACATAGGTGCCCACTGATCAAGCTCGACCGGTCGACGGATTTTGATGTACCGGTCGAGAGGAGTAAAAATGGTACTGAATTGAATGATTGGATTTCCGAGAGTATTTTGGTCATAACTTCTTCGTCCGAACTCCGATTGAGACGATTCAAGTTGCGTTGGATTCGTAATCGAATTATCTACGACTTTCATGAATAAAGATTTCTGATTTGAGAAATGAATCAAACCGATAAATTTCAAACGCGATTTAGGATTTTCGATTTATTAAAATGCATGGAAATTAATTAAAATTTCCGGAGTGTGACAAACTACTCTCCTTACAAAAATTTCGTCCTCGAAATTTTCCAGAGTAAGGAGATAACAAATTGACGCAACAATTCCACAAAGAATCCAATGACGAACCACGCTCCACCAAGCTTCCGCTGCGACCAAAACCACTTACCGACAAGAAATCGCATACGACACCCTTTTCAAGGCTCAAACCATCTCTTCGCAACAAAAGGATACACAAGAAATAGCGCTTAAGGACCAAAAGTCTACCAAAGGATAATTCTAACGAGAGCAGCACGCAAACTCCACCACATTTTCACCACAAACACACGAAGGCCGATCGTCAAGACCATCGAACAAAGACACTCGCATCATGAAGACGCGCCAACACACCAAGAGCATGCCGTTCTTCCCGAACATGTCAAGGATATGCCGATACGACGAGCCGCAATCCTAAGTTATTCGCAACCAACCCGAATACCGTATGCATTGAAATGTCTAAACACCCAACAAAAATACACACATGTCCTGGTGCGGTGACAGCACGACATTGGTGATCGTCCTGAGATGCCCCGACCGGTAACGTTTCTCAATTTGATACACACATGTCAAACATACATCACACAATAAAAAAAACCCACACACACCACACCAATTATGCAAGTGTTAAGTCCAAACAACACGACTTAGCATAAACTCACACCAAGTCTAAAATCCAATATGCAATCGTATCCATTTTCCCACGTTTCACTAATTTCGCAAACGAACACGAACACTTTGGTACGAAAGCAATAGGTAGACGAACAACAAGAAAAGAAGTCAAAACTTCTTACCATGATTCAACGGTACCCAACAAGTAAATATCCCACGACGAAACAAATTTTGAGACTTAAGTAAGGTGTCTCGAAAGGTACACAACTCAACCACGGAGTAAAAGAGCGACAACAATGACATCAACAACAACGACGACAAGTCCCAAACAATACTACAACAACTGGAGTAGGGACTTTTAACAAAGGAGCCAAGACTAAGAAATTTTCCAAGAAAATCTTACAACAACTCCCTATTTTTTTTGCCACCACAATAAAAATAAGGTTCCAATGACATCTTTTAGAATTTCAAGTAAGGAAGCTTATTCGATTCAACCTAACATGGTTGTCCAACGTAAGTCAAATGGCATTCAACCAAAGGAACGAATCTCTAATAGAAAACCATCAATCGACACAACTATGAAGTTTTGCAGCTTCAATTGCAATTGAGGAACTTGACAAAAAGGAAATCCAAAAGTGATCACAAGGTAATCCCAAGATTTTAAACAAGGTACAACTCAAGATCAAAGTTCAACATAGTTTTTAATACAATCTCAAGGAAAACGATACATAATGAAGATCACAAATCAAAGGTGAAATCTTAACAATACAACAAGAACATGGACTTTCACAAATCCAACGCGGAAGCGAAACTCCACCGAGGACAAACAAAGAACGCCCCCAATTTCTTCGACTTTGATTCTTCATTGCTTGGGGCAAACTCTTTCCACATGACCAACTTCACCGCACACGAAACAGGATTTTGAAGGAGGAACCGATACGGTACACTGCGAACGGAAATGGCCCGATTGACGACATTTATGACATACAATTTGGGAGACAGAAGCAACTCCCGGTTTACGCGACAAGGAAGACGAACCACCACTCTAACGATGGCACGATGACTCCGCTTGAACATGGCACCACTTCTTACTAACATTCCCGGATGAATCCGAGCTCTTACAAGCAATACGAGGAGGAGACTCAACTCTAGAAGTCATCTTCATTTGATTAAGGCACAACTCTACTGCCCTGGCACTCTCTAACAAAGAATCATAACTCTGAATATGCTGACCCATAACAAACGGCTGGATCGAGGAATGCAAACCTCTTTCGAATCTCCTACACTTATGACTTTCTGATCGGACCAACTCCAAAGCAAAACGCGACAAGGAATGGAACTTAGAAGCATACTGAGTGACCGTCATGTCACCTTGCGTCAACCGCTCGAACTGTAGACCCATCGCCTCACGACAAGAATCAGGAAAATACTGTGCATCAAACACAGCTTCAAATTGAACCCAAGACATACCTTTTGAAGAAGAGGAACTCGGTACTCCATCACTTTGCGTCAAAGAGTCCCACCACACACCTGCTTCACCGACCAATTGAAAAGTCGCCAAGGACACTCGAACAGAATCTTCAGTAACTTCTAACGCATCTAGAACTTTGCGAATCTCAATAAGCCAGTGATTCGCCTTTAATGGATCTCCGGATTTATCAAACTGAGGAGGATTAAAGCAAAGAAAGTCTCTAACTATCTGCGAAGACCGATTTCTCTCGTTACCCAACGACAATATCGATTTGCGACCATACGCGACAATGGCTGCTGCCAATCCCTCGGCCAACTAATCGAACTGAAACTGAACTCCATTACCAGGAACAACTCCAGGAGTATAAACACCACGACGATTTCGATTCACCGCACGCTTAGGAGCCATTGAAATGCTGTTACGAGGAATAGTCAACATCACCACAAGAGAATATTCGCATTATGATAGAAAAGAATGAATATGACACACAACATATGTAGATTTTCCCAAGAGGCAAAGGACCCAAAATGGTTACCAACATCAAATCACTCGAGAATTTGGAAACACAAGGTCGAACCGCAAGAGGAATAGAAAGAACAATCCTCATTTTACTCGAAGATGCACAAACGGAAGCCTTAACAATTTGCACAATCACACAACGACATGAAACTTATGCCTCAAAACAAGAAAACCAACAAACATCAAAAACCTTATTCTTCCCAAAATCAAAGTTTCCACTACCCATCCACAAAGAGGGAGTTCTAAAACTCGACGGAACTTACGAAATTCACAAGATAACCACGAATTTGTACCTCAAGACGAGAAAGCCAACAAACCTCAAAACCTCATATTGTACCACACGTCACCATTTCCGCTATGAAGCCACAAGAAATCCACCACTCAACTAAGTAACGAAAGCAACACCACAAATCTCAAGGAAGCTAAGCACCTAAGCACGCAACCGCTAACACATCTCTAGCTCCACGAGGAAGAACAACACACATCTCCCAACACCCAAGGAAACTCAACTATCCAAGGAGGAGTTGAAACTACACAAGCGACTCTAAGGAAGAAAATCCAAGGCAACCGGTGCTCCAAGGCACACGAGAATAATCATATCAATCGTAATGATCCTAGGAACCCATGGAGACTAGGTGTCTCCCCACTGTCCAAAGGTATTCAAACTGAAAGCTCTGATACAAACTGTAACACCCCATGTTTTTAAATAAAACATTTCCAACATATTTTTTTTGAAATACAATAAACTCAAACATCGGGAAGTTAATAGTTATTATCCAGCAGCATTGCAGTTGAAGTTCTCATTACATTATTCTTGATACAATATACAAAACTGAAAGAGTACAAGAGAGAAGTATAATTGAACTACTCGCTACAAACTGTAAAGAGAAAGTACAACTACAACCATACAACAACTTGAAAGCTGAAGAGTGAGTACAAGGCACAAAGAGAGCCAAGGCCGCAGCTCCAGAGGAACTAGCTGCTATCACAAGCTTCAAGTCACCCCCTGCAATAGAAACCCTGCAGAACAAGCTTGGAAAAGGAGAGAGAAAGGAGGGTCTGAGCAAACCACGGCTCAGTAAAGTAACAACTAACGACTACAAAGCATGCACGAGCACATGCGACCCTATGTGCCACAAGCAAAGAAAAGTAAAGCCAAAGAGAGGCACACACACACACACCCAAGTAACGTGAGACTAAGAGTATCTCCAAGGTCAAACAAGTCGAGTGTCACCCAAACCAACCTACGTCTCCAACGTAAACACTATCACAAGGGAACTCTACTAAGGAACACGCAAACCTTGATACTCGATCACACATACCCTCAATCCAAACCACGGTCAAGACACGACCAACACCTACAATCACTTGCAAGGAACCCAACGTCAAGTCCTCTCATCATTCCCATCATTCTCATGTTCATTGGTACGTTTTGGATTCACTTGATTGTAGTTGATATTGAATATTGGAGTTACTCATTTCATCATTTTCCCCACCTTGGCCCACCCAAGGGGTACAACAATATTTTCGTAACGAATTGATTATTCCTTCCAACATTCACACATGGTACAATCATGGTACAAATCATGGTACAAATCATGGTACAAATCTCTGAAATGGTAGGAAATACAAATCTCTAATCTCTACACAGATACCTATCAAAAAGAAAATCTGTCAAGATTTCCACACGCTACTACAGCTGCAGTTAGACAGATGGACAATACTAGTCGCCTACCTAGAAAAGAAAGTGTATACAACACGTCAGCGATGACGGCTCAATAAATACCGTGAAATAAAATAAATAAAAGTAGCCATTGATCGTTTGTTTCAAAAATATATCTTTAATTCTTTTGTTGATGACTTCTCTCATCGTGTATAGGTTTATATCATGAAACATAAAGATAAGGTACTTAACATTTTTCTTAAGTAGAAAACGCTTATAGAAACATAGACATGTCAAAATAACAAACGCCTTGGATCTAATAATGGATGAGAGTATAGGGCCATTCCTCTCACCAAAGTTTGTGAGGACTTTGCTATAGCGTGTCACTTTATAGTAAGAGGCACACCACAACAAAATGGTATGGCAGAGAGAATGATTTGTACTTTACTATACAAGGTGCAATGTATGTTATCCAATTATGGTTTGAGTAGAAGTACTGGTAAGATGTTGTGGTGTATGCTAGTCATTTAATCAACTATTTACCATCCATTGCACTTTAGGGTAAACATCATTGGATGTATGGTCAAGTAAACCTACATTAGATTATGATTTCTTGCATATTTTTGGTTGTCCTTCATATTTTCATGTTAGTGAATCGGAGCTGGATCCTAGAGCCAATATGATTTGTTCTTGGGCTTTAATGAGGGAGTCAAGGGATACAGATTATAGGGTCTGAATTCAAAGAAGGTGATCATCAGTAGGGATGTGATATTCAATGAGCCAAAGATGCTAAATTTGTCTGTGGAGGTTATGGATGAGGAAGTTACTCAGAAACATGTGGAGTTTGATACTACAAGGGCTCCTCATGTTCCAGTTCAGCCAGTTGAAGAAGACAGTGGGGTTGAGTTAGATGATAGTATTATAGTTGAAGATGATGTTCTAGTTGATAGTTCTAGATCATCTCAGCAATAGCAACAAAGATTCCATTACCACATCTCGGCCCAAGAGGGACATCCGAGTACCTTCTAGACATATTGATATGGTTGCCTATGCTTTGTCGGTTATAGATGCCGATATCCCATCCAATTTCAAATAAGTGATAAAGAGTCCAAAAGTTGCATAATGGAATAATTAAATGGGTGAAGAGATGACTCCTCTTCAAAAGAACCAGACATGGGATTTGGTTCCACTTTCGATAGGCAAAAAGGAGATAGGTTGCAGGTGAATCTATACCAATAAGTAAGAGTCAACAAAGGTTTCAAGTATAATGAGGTATTTTCTCCTATTGTGATAGATGATTCAATTTGTATTTTGCTTGCTTTGATAGCTCAGTTTGATTTGGAGTTGTCTTAGTTAGATGTAAATACCGCATTCCTGCACAGTGATTTAGAGGAGGAGATTTATATATCTCAGCGCGATGGTTTTTGTGCTGCTTGTAGTGAGAATCTTGGTTTTTGTCATGCCCCTTACCGAACCAAGAACATATTAAGGTAACATCTGAAGTGATGTATAATAATCCATTAAAATAACATTAATTATTTAATGGTTTCATACTAAAATTAGAATTTGATTGAATTTTCTCATAAATACCAAAAATTGGATTTCAATACCAATTGCTAGCCAAACCAAACAGTTTATTTAGCTTAAAAATAAACATTTTACAACACATTAGGATACTAATGTAAAACAAACTGAAAACAGAATTATACAATAACCAGTTTCTATCTAAAGAAAGATAAAGTCTTTCTTATTTATATCATTTCACAAACTTACTCACTCTATTAGGTGCACAACCCTAGTGAGGGTCTATACACAACTAGACTATAGCTGACTCGACGTACCATGCAAAATACTCGAATCCAAAGATTGATTTCAGGAATTAGTAAGAATACTAAAATTATTCAATAGTCAATAACAATTCTCAACCAATATTGCAACATGAATAATAACTTCCACATTGTTAATATATCATTATTCAATATGCATAAATGCACAAGCTCAAAGCTTACAAGATATTTCTGTAACATCCCAAACTTAAAAATACACAAAAATTTAAAATTTTCATAAACCTCTTGAACAAATAAAAGCCTCAAGTAACATTGTCAACATAGAGACCACTAAAATAGGTAATTCCTTAAGTACAAGTCCAAAGGTACTACATAACCAAAGCCTCAAGGAAAAACATTAGAAGATGTCACCAACTACTACAAATCTCAATACGAGTCTCCAAAAGTAAAGGACAATAAAAGTCTGCCAACAAGGCTAAGTAGGATCTCAAGCAACTATTTCCCAAGGATCACCTTAGCTCAATAATCAATCCCAAGCATCCAATGACCTTCAGCCTTGTAGTGGACCAATAACCTGCGACCTATTTCTAAGTAAAAAACAAGGAAACAGAGTGTGAATATGTATCTTTAACTTCCAAAACACAAGTATTTATTGTGACAGAAAACCATGAATACGAGAAATTATGACTTTCGTTCCAACAATGCATCTCATGCATGATATCCTACATATACCGGCCAAAGCCATTTTTCAAAAGGTTTGAGCATTTCATGCCCTGAAAATAGCTACTACTATAGGTAGTAGTTCGTACGCCCCACGTACTAAAGTTGGGGTACGTCTCACGTACAGTTGGACTTACAGTGGTTGCCAATAATCACCACCCGTCCCACGGAGGCATGCATAATATATATAAGTGTATATTATGCTTCGCATCACTAACCATGCATATATTTGTATGCATATCATTAACTCATGCCATCACTTTATGCATTCATGATCTTGCATAACATTCATCTCATACTATGGTGATTTTACACATTAACTAAGTATCAGCTTCTCGTAATGTAAATGAAGAGTTAATTTAAAAACAACATCGTGAATGTACCATTAAGGATGCCACATTCTTACACTCACCAGTACCGATGATCAAACCTTCTCTTTGCCCTTGTGTGAGACCTCTATGCATTCCTCTTGCGCTCCTGTCAAACAATCATAATTTCAGTTCATTTGAATATATAAATCTGACAAGAAAACAATAATTTCATTAGATTATACCAACTAGATGAATAATTTCTCTTGATCTACCTTTAAGAATCTTTCATTTTGACCCCCATACCCCTTTCAAGCATTTCCAGAACTTCCCTAAAAATTTTTAGAAAAAATTTGAACCATGACCGGTCCCCAAAAATCCGCGACCGGTCGGGACCCTTCTGACCTGCCGCGACCGGTCGGGACCCTTCTGACCTGCCGCGACCGGTCGGCAAAATACCACGACCGGTCGATGCCTCTCTGACCCTCCGCGATCGGTCAGCGAAATACCGGTACCGATCGTCGCCCTTCAGTGGCGATTTTCAGAAAATGTTTTTTTGATGAACCCCTTCGTTCTCAACCTCCCAAACTCGATCTACTACCTCCAAAACTCACAAATCAAGTGTACCAAAGTGATTCTAACATGTGTAGGCTAAACATAATCAATTTGTGGCCTTAAACATTCTCAAATCCCAAAGATTCAACCCCAAAAACTAGGGTTCTTCCCAAAAACGAGATTAAAACTTAAACCTTCGATCTAGCCCTAACTATGGCCGAAATCAAGAATCAAAAACGGTGAAAATCATCTTACTTACGTTGGTAACAAGGTCGTGGGAGGATTTTTCTTTTCAACGATCTCTAGATTCGCCTCCCAAGATCAATCTCCCTCTTCTCCTTGCTCTAGCCTCTCTCTAATCTTCCCCAAATGTGTTCTAGAATAATGAGTATGCAACACTTAACCTAGGGACAGATTTTTTTGTTAAAAGTCCTAATTACCCTTTGCCTTATAACTCTAATTACCCTTGTGAGCCATTATTACACTTATTCCATACTTAAATGCTTATTAGTATATTTTTAAGACTCAACCCTTTTAATTCAATTATTCTAACCACAAAAATCACAAAGGTGGATTGTTATTCTCTTAGTAACATCTTGAGATTATTTAAAATATTTCTAATTAAATTATTTAGCATGACGGGTATTACAACTCCTTCCCCCTTAGGAAATTTCGCCCCCGAAATTTAAAGCAAGTAGAGAGGAGAATACCTGAAAGAAGGTGCAGATACTTCTTCCGCATAACATCCTCACTCTCCCAAGTTGCTTCCTCCACTCCATGGTTTTGCCATAAAACTTTGATCAAAGGAACCACCTTAGAGCGTAGCACTTGCTCCTTGCGATCCAAGATCTTCACCGGCCTCTCTTCATATGTTAAATCTTCATGCAACTCTAAAGGTTCGACCTCTAATACATGTGTCGGGTCACCTAGGTACTTTCTCAACATAGAAACGTGAAATACATTGTGTAATCGAGCCAACTCTATCGGTAAGGCTAGACGATAAGCCGTTGCTCCCACTCTATCCACAATCTCATAGGGCCCAAT
Organism: Monotropa hypopitys; assembly: GCA_002855965.1. Classification (NCBI taxonomy): domain Eukaryota; kingdom Viridiplantae; phylum Streptophyta; class Magnoliopsida; order Ericales; family Ericaceae; genus Monotropa; species Monotropa hypopitys. The sequence goes on from NMUG010003330.1 coordinate 12,244, forward strand.
GTACTTTGGTGCTAGTTTTCCTTTTCCTTTAAACCGAACTACACCCTTCCACGGTGAGACTCACAAGAACACATGATCCCCAACCTCAAATTCCAACTCTCGTCGTCTATTATCCGCGTAGCTTTTCTGACGACTTTGTGCAACTCTCAATCTTTCCCTTATGAGCTTAACCCACTCTGAAGCTACTTGAACCAATTCCGGCCCCAAAATTTGACGCTCCCTCACCTCACTCCAACAAAGTGGTGTTCGACACCTCCTACCATACAATGCTTCAAAAGGCGCCATACCAATACTACTTTGAAAACTATTGTTGTACGCAAACTCAATCAATGGCAGATAGTTCTCCCAACCTCCAGAAAAGTCTAAAACACAGGACCTCAACATGTCCTCAAGTGTTTGGATAGTCCTCTCCGACTGTCCATCTGTTTGAGGATGAAAAGCAGTGCTAAACCTCAACGACGTACCAAGAGCCTGCTGCAAACTCGCCCAAAACCTCGATGTAAACTTAGGGTCTCTATCACTGACAATCGATACCGGTGCTCCGTGCAATCTAATGATCTCATCTATATATATCCTAGCATACCGATCCGTAGAAAAAGTAACCCTTACTGGAAGAAAGTGAGCGGACTTCGTCAAGCGATCCACTACAACCCAAATAGAATCAGAATTCCCCTTAGACTTAGGCAAACCCACAACAAAATCCATGGTAACGTGTTCCCATTTCCACTCGGGTATGGGTAAACTTTGAACTAATCCTCCCGGCCTTTGGTGTTCTATCTTCACCTTTTGACAAACAAGACACCTAGCAACAAACTCGGCAACATTCCTCTTCAATCCCTTCCACCAATAATTCTCCCTCAAATCACGATACATCTTTGTTGACCCTGGATGCATAGAAAACCTCGAACTATGACCCTCCTCAAAAATATTTTTCCTAAGCTCCACATCTTCCGGTGCACAAACTCGGTTTTCAAACATCAACATACCATCCCACGGATAGAAAACTCTGTTTCTTCTCCCAATAAGATCTGCTGTCGAATCTTCTCTAGAAATACATCATTCTTCTGACCCTCTCTAATTTGATCCATGAATAGCGGCCTCACCACAAGATTTGCCAACAAGACTCCATTTGAACTCAAAGATAGGTCGACACCCAACTTATTCAATTCGGCAATTTTCTCAACTCTAGCACAAGTCAAACAAGTCGCCTTACTAATAGCCTTCCTACTCAAAGCATCGGCCACTACATTCGCCTTCCCCGGATGGTAGTGAATAATACAATCATAATCTTTAATTAGTTCCATCCACCTTCTTTGCCTCAAATTCAAATCTTTCTGTGTAAACAAATACTGTAAACTTTGGTGGTCGGTAAAAATCTCACAAGTCACCCCATAAAGGTAATGCCTCCAAAGTTTTAGAGCAAACACTACTGGTGCTAACTCCAAATCGTGTGTAGGATAATTCCTCTCATGATTTTTCAATTGCCTCGAAGCATACGCTATGACCTTTCCCTGTTGCATCAACACACACCCCAAACCACAAAGTGATGCGTCGCTAAAAATCACCAAATCATCAGTCCCCTCCGGAATAGTCAAGATAGGTGCCGAAACCAATTTCTCCTTCAAAGTCCGAAAACTATTTTCACATTCTTTTGACCATACAAATTTGACTCCCTTTCTAGTGAGCATAGTCAGAGGCATCGCCAGAGATGAAATTTTTTCAATAAACCGTCTGTAATAACCCGCTAGTCCCAAGAAACTACGGATTTCAGTCACACTAGTAGGCCTCTCCCAATTCACAACCGCCTCAATCTTTTTAGGATCTACACAAATACCCTCATTCGAGATGACATGACCCAAGAAGACCACCCGATCAAGCCAAAACTCACACTTATTCAGTTTTCCATATAATTATTTTTCCCTCAACTTCTGCAAGACTAACCTCAAGTGTTCTTCGTGTTCCTCTCTAGACCGCGAATACACCAAAATGTCATCAATGAACACTATAACAAAGGAGTCTAAATAGGACCGAAACACCCGATTCATCAAATCCATAAACACTGCTGGCACATTCGTCAACCTGAAAGGCATAACCATAAACTCATAGTGTCCATATCTAGTACGAAAGGCCGTTTTCGCAACATCACAATCCCTGACCTTGAATTGGTGATATCCGGACCTCAAATCAATTTTCGAAAATACTGAGGCTCCTTGAAGTTGGTCAAAAAGATCGTCAATCCTAGGCAAAGGATATTTATTTCTCACGGTGACCTTGTTCAACTGCCTATAATCTATACACATTTTCATTGAACCATCTTTCTTTTTCACAAATAAAACAGGGGCTCCCCAGGGCGACGCACTAGGTCTAATGAACCCCTTATCCAATAACTCCTTCAACTGCATTTTCAATTCATACAACTCGGCAGGTGCCATTCTATAAGGAGCAATAGATATCGGACTAGTTACCGGAACTAATTCAATTGTGAACTCTAATTCCCTAATCGGAACCACTCCCGGTAACTCTTCCGGAAAAACGTCACGAAATTCTTTCACAATAGGTACATCCTCAATATTACCCTCTCCCTTCTCCGCGTCTATCACGTAAGCTAAAAACCCTTCACACCCCTTATTCAACAAGGACATAGCCTTCAAAGAAGAAATGACACG
>NMUG010003331.1:0-14906 GCA_002855965.1 Monotropa hypopitys
AATATTAGGGTTCCAAATGGTAGGGAAGACCCCAAAAGTCGGGCCAAATGATTATATAGGACCCCATGTGAAAGCCCCAAACTACCCCTCATTTAACTCTCTCGCGGGCAGCCCAACCGGTTGGCCAACGCAGCCCAACCGGTTGGCCAACGCTCGGTAGTTGCCCAACCTCTGCAGACATGCGACCCAACCGGTTGGACCACGCGACCAACCGGTTGGCCAACGCTCAAGGTTTATCTAAAATTTTGCTATCGAAACGGTTTTGATCCTAACTCTTTCATCCGAACTCCGATTGACGCAATTCAAGTTGCGTTGGATTCGTAATTGAGTTATCTACGACTTTCATGAAGAAGGATTTCAGATTTGACAAAAGTATCAGGTCGTCAATAATTTGGAAGCCGTTAAGGACTTAGTCGAATGCTCAACCGTCAACGGGTGACGTGTCGGGAACTTTCTTCTCATCCGGACTTACTCTAGCCAATCTACGATGAGTGTAGATGTTTTAGAAGCATTTCACAATATTGATGACATCAATATTTGATATATTAAATTAAAAGGAATTCGGAAATTCGAGTCGTTACATCATCCCCAAACCGATGGCCAATCAGAGAAGACAATTCAAACATTAGAAGTCCTCCTTCGAACATGCACTTTGGAATTCCAGGGAAGCTGGGAAGAGCACCTACCATTAGCAGAATTCGCCTACAACAACAGCTACCAAGCAAGCATCCAGATGTCACCGTTCGAAGCATTGTACGGTAGGAAGTGCAGATCGCCAACCTGTTGGATGGAAGTTGGAGAAGAAGTACCCACGGGGCCAGAAATTGTATAGGAAACCACCGAGAAGATCAAGCTTATTGAAAACAAGTTGAAGATAGCCCAGGACCGATAGAAGAGCTACGCTGATGCACGACGAAGGGAGATGGAATTTCAAAAAGGAGACAAGGTATTCTTAAAGGTATCACCTATGAAGGACGTCATCAGATTTGGGAAGAGGGGAAAGCTCAACCCCCGCTACATTGAACCTTTCGAGATCCTTGAGAGGATCGGACCAGTCGCCTACCGATTAACACTCACCCCAGAGCTAGCCAATGTCCACGATGTGTTTCACATATCAATGCTTCGGAAGTATGTATCAGACCCTATGCACATTCTAGTTCAACCAACCATCAAAATCGAAAGAAACTTAGCATATGAAGAGCGACCTGTTCGAATCATTGATCGATAAGAGAAGCGACTCAGAAACAAAGTCATTCCACTCGTTAAAGTCTGGTGGGAGAACCAATCAGGTTGTGAAGCTACTTGGGAGAAAGAGAGAGATATGCGCCTAAAATACCCACAGTTATTCGAATGAGGTATCAAATTTTACTCTTTCATCTTTTATGCAATCATTTAAGTTTGAGGGACCAAACTTCGTAAGGTGGGGAGGATGTGAGGCCCCGACCCGAATAAATAAGTTAAATAAGCTTAATTTATTTTATAGAATTTATTTAACTTTATTTAAGGCAAATAAAATAAGGTTTGAGTTTAATATAAATATATGAGGTTCGAAACAGGCTAGGAGCCCAAGAATGTAGCAAAGGAAGAGTTAGAAAGTCCCAAGAGGAAGACCAACCCAAAGGCTGTCTGAAACCCCCAGGCCGGACCAGCCCAGCCCAAACCTGCGCGACAGCTCTTCTAGACGTCAGGGACACGTCCCATCCGGACTGACCTGCCACCTGACACGGACGGGACAACTCAGTCGCCGGTTGCAGACTGGCAGGTCAGGTGCTCAGGCCTGACTTCGATGGGATAAGTCTCTGCCCAGTTTGGCAGGATTAAGGAAACTTCAAATCCATCATAAATGCTCCCAACTACCCCCAGCTCCTCCAAACCCCTATATAAGCATTCCTCCTCCAATCATTCAAGTCCTACACCAGAATTTCCTCTCGAGCATTCATTCTAGAGAGAGAAAGAGCTATCCTTCGGATACTTAACTATTCGGCACCTCTGTTTGGCCAAGCCCTTGCCAGATCAGGAGCCACTCAGGTATATCCTAGGTCCTTCGGCTCATTAACTTGTCCTTATGTTTTTGTTCGGTAAGTCCATTTAAGGACTTAGCCGTACTCTAATCAGTTCGGCAGACTACCCTTAGCTCTGTCGGAGCACTTCACCCTAGCATTTAGTTCGGCACTAAGCCAAATAGGTCCGGATTATTCCTAGAACCCTCCGACTGAACTTACTTCAGCTCGGTACATTTTCCCGGACCACCACAGTACTTTACTTGTTCCTTTATATACACTGCCAACCTCCCACATGCCGGAGCACTGCTGCTCGGCAGAATGGACGATCCGCCATTTCTTATACTCACCTATTTTAGCTCGGCCATGCACTCTGTTGTTCGGACAATTAGTCCATTGAGCTTATACGTATTTTGTTAACCTTTTCGACCTATCAGAACTCCCAAAGGCGATGTTACCGAGATGCCAGTGTTCGGCAGTAGCCTTGCTGGTTGCTCGGCAGAACGGCAGTTAAAAGAGCCGGCCATCTTAGCTCGAATGAGTCTCATTTTAGTCAGTAATCATTCTAGGAACCCTTAGGAAAATATTGTGACCCATTTTGACCAGTTGTCAGCCCGAATTGATTAATCCCCGCACTGCCTTAGCGCGACAGCCCTTTTGGTTGTTCGGTAGACTCACTGCTCGGCCAGCTCTTAGCTCGACATGAGTCTTTAGCTCGGCAAACCTTTAGCTCAGCACTCTGCCAGCTCGGCAGCACTCTGCTTGGCCAGCTCTTAGCTCAACATAATCTTTAGACCGGCATCCCCCTGCTCGGCTGTTCGGCAAAATCAGAGAAGAATGATTAAGTAAATACCCTTAGCTCGGCAACGGGACCTTTCGGTCCAGAATGTCTCCGAACCAACATTAATCAGAAGCCAGTCGGCCACTGTCCTTCGGACAATAGACCTTCAGCCAGTAGCTCGGGTAGCTGACCAGTGGTAGTTCGGCCAGGCCTGGTCCGGCAGCCCAGCTCGGCAGAACAATATCTAATAATGACAGTTTGCAATAAAGCTTAAAAATGATGTTTTAAGGTCATCTTTGGCAGATTTGAGGATTTGAAGTTAGAGAAAGAATCATTTCCAGGATAAAGGTGAATCATTATATATCTTGTTTACTCATATGGCTTTTTAAACATGATAATCATTTGAGAACGTACTATTTATGCTATTGAGCATTCACTCTACTATATTGTATTTTCACAAAAATAGCATGTACTCTTCTTTCATTACCATGGATTGACAAAATGGGAAAGATGTTTTATGATTGAACGACATGAATGGTGACACGGTAGCTCGCCGCCGGGGGCAGATTCAAAAACCGGGGAGGAGGGGGAAATAAGGGATCAATAACTAGGTTGATCACAGTAATATCATGATTATGCAAAATGCTATATGGGGTAGCTCCCCAGGGATTACTGGTACCGTGAAGAGCAACATGATAAAATCATGTCGAAATATCTAAATGAAAATGGAAATGAACATGCAAACAAAAGTAAGCTATGCGTTGAAGGACATTGAGAAGGCCATAGGCTTGACTTGGCAAATCATATACGGATACAGGTTTTTGGGCTAATAAGCCCTTCATATATTATGTTCAAATGGAAGGAAAGATGATTTTTGATAACATATTGTTTATCCATGGAAACTTGTAGCCTTTATATATTCTGATTCACTCTAGCTTTATGCTTATGTGTTTTCTAAAACTCTTTTCAAGTATCCAGGAAGATTAGCTTTGGAAGCATAGCCTTTATATTGCACTCTTTCGATGTATCTCTCTTTTGTTGTAGAGGCAGTTTATGAGCCTCCTTTTTGTTGTATTATTGCAAGAACATTAATGAAGTTATCACACTGGGTTTTGTTCAGCGCTTCCGCTATCTTTATGTTATGAAATCACTAAACTCATTGTTAGTAGGCTTTTGCGAGCTTGCCCGTTGGCCGGTCATGGACCCCATTTAGGGTTGGGTCGTGACACAGTCGCCCAAATGTAGCATGTTGGTCTTACTGAACCAGCGCTCATCAAGCGCCCGAATCAAAGTATGATTCGAGCGGAATGGGGGAATGGCCAGAAAGTCGCCAAAACCCTGCTCGACCAGAAAATCTCTATATACTGGATGTACCTGGTTGCAGATCTGAACTGCCTAAAACCACGCTCCATAGAAAGTCCTCTTAGGTGGAACCACCCGAGCTCGCAAATACATCGACGGATGAGGCCGAAGATGCGTCAGAAGCGGTGTGTCAAAAACACTCAAGCTGGCCCATCTAAGCTCCTCGGGAACCATCATCCCTCTCAACTGAGATCCCACACCATCTGGGGAAAAAGTCTCAAAGTAACCACATCAAGGTGCCGCCGCGTCACCTACATCCACTGCATAATCTATATTAGCATTGTCAAGGGGAAACTCCTCCCTCTCCTCCTCCGCAGGTCTCGAAGGTCCATCCTCATCTGCAGTCTCCTTCCCTGGTCTATGACTAGAAGTCATCCTACAAAACAAAGGAAGAAATCGTTAAACCCTGCTAGTCAAGCGACTCAAGTTCAGGTAACAAAAATCTACAAACTCTATAGGTACAAAATCTCAGTAACATCTTTCTACGGTTATCGGCACAAATAAATTTTCAAAACCTCAGTAGTATCTATCTAAGGCTACATGTTTGTATTTTCAAAAATCCCAGTAGTACCTATCTACGGCTACAGATTCATGTTTCAAAACCGCGGTAGCATCTATCTAAGGTTACTGGTTTATATTTTTAAAAATCTCAGTGGTACCTTTCTAAGGCCACAGATTTAAACATTCCGAAACCTCAGTAGTATCTACCTAAGGCTACACATTTATATTTTCAAAAATCTCAATAGTATCTTCCTAAGACGACGACGATGTTGGTCCGTCCTTGATTTAAGTATTGATGGTACGTGTCCGTGCCTTACTCCATCCGGTGTTAGATAGATTGATCTCAAGTGCTTTAGGAGTTGAGTACTCCTTGATGTATCCATTTTATTCTTGATCTTCTCGTATCTCTTCGATGTTGGTGATCAATAGTGGGACAAGCCAGTTTCCTTGAGAGATTCCTGATTTGTCCCTACCTAGATTCTTATGTCATTTTTGTTCTTCATCATGCCCTTATGGATGCCTCGTAGAAGTATCGAAGCTTATGGCTTTCAATCAAGTTATAGTATATTCTTTGCTCTATATAATGCGATCTATCTACCCCCCTTCTCGTGTATTTGTCTTCTCGAGTTTGCAAGACCACACATTACACGTTTGGCTCTCTTTTAGCGAGTGTTGACATGGAGGAGTTGCCCATTGTCATCATTCCTTGATATGGGAGAAGATGGTGGGACCCTATGGACTTCCCCATCTCCCAATCATGCACTTATTTCGCTTGGGAGCATTGACTTCTCATGGGCATTCCTTCTTGCAAAATTGTTCTGTGAATTGGATTTACTGTCTCCATTCTTATGGCCTTGCTCCTCGGGTATTCTAACACCTCTGATTTAGAAAGAATGTCCCTTCTTGATATCATGCTTGCGAGAGTTGGTGGTATTATCGGTATGCGGGCTGGTGAGTGTTGGTATTGTGGAATGATTGGTGGGGTGAAGTGTTGTTTGCCTTGCTCAGTTGTGTTGAGAGTTTCTAGTAGAGTGTGTGTCTCCTTGGGTCGACTGCACCGACCTAGAATTATAGTGTTGCTTGGCATGACCGGGTGTGTACGTAGTCCATGTCAAGTGGTGTAGGAAGGACTAGGAAGGATTGATTTGAGAAGGTGGATGGCCAGTGCATCTTAAAACAAACTTCAGTGAGTCATTCTGGTACCGCACTAGGTATGTGTGTGGGTTGGTGGTGTGGAGGATTGTTGTATTTCTGGAGTTTATTAGTTGAAGGATGTTAGTATGAGATTGATCTTGAATTCTATACTCATTTGTGTGTTTTTCTCAGAGTTTACGGAGTAGTGTGAAACTTTCTTGGGAATTTGTGGATTAGTGTCTCTTGTTAGGCCTATTAGTTGAAATTGAGTGTGTTGGCCTCTTGATTCTGGTCCTTGGTGGCACACTGATTTTGATGTTCCATCTCAGTCTCGAGTTTGGTGGTTATGGTTCCTTCGCCGTGTTCGTATCGTATCGGCATGTCCATGTCGTATCGGCCTGTGTTGTTGAAGTTCAAGTTTCAGATTCTTGGAGTGTTGGTAAGTAATCATTTGGGTGGTACCGATTCCTTTGTAGTGTTCTGGGGACATGGACTTGGAGCCTCCCTTTTTTGTCAAGATCTTCTTCTACATGAATGGTTAAATATGGTGAAATGTAGCAGAAGCATGGTGTCTTCTTCCTTTCGGCGGGTTCTTTTCCTTAGTTTGGTATTTCTCGGTGACTGTTCACGTGATCCTATCTTATCCCTTCTCGTGGATACCTTTGTTGATTGGTTGCGGTTAGAGATTGGGATTGAGTTAGTTATCCTTATCCTTTAATTTTTCCTTGAACTCATTGCACCTTTGACTACTCTAGTAGGTGGTGGTTGCGGGAGTGTATATGGCAATGGGAGATTCGGATCTCCCATGGTATGTTCACCTTGTTGAACTCATTCGTGGATTGATATCCCTCTTTGGAACCACGAGTTCTTTGCTTATTCATGTTGATACCTCGAGTTGTAAGAATATTGTCTTCGTCATTGGTCCTTTTGATGTCATCGAGAACATTGGTGAAGTGGCATATCGATTGGATTGCCAACCAATGTTTTTAATGTTCATGATGCTTTCCATGTATCGATGTTGCGTTAGTACGAACCGGATCTCTCACATGTGATCAATTAGGATAATATGGAGTTGGAGGCTGATGTATCGTATGAAGAGCAACCCATCCGTATTCTTGATTTTAGGGAACACGTTTTGTGCCGGAAAAACCATCCCCCTATTGAAGGTTTGTGGTCTAATCATGGTATTGAAGAAGCCACTTGGGAAAGAGAAGATGGAATGAGGGTGAAATACCCAAATTTGTTTTGATTTCACTGTATTTCTCTTCCCTCGTATCTATCTTGATTGTATTTCTCCTCTCTTGTAACGTATCTTGTTGTAATCCTCCTTGGTGGTTGTCTCCCTTTTGCCTCTACCTTATGTTAATTTTGAGGACGAAATTCTTTTAAGGGGTATGAGATGTAACGGTTGAGAATTTATTAAATCGAATTTAAGGTTTAAATTCTATTCTTTGGATTTTGATTGACTTTAATATCAAAATCATCTCTTGATCATGGACGTGGTTAATCCTATAACATCGCAGAGAATTCCGTTGTGAATCCAATGCAACTTGAATTGTTCGAATCAGAGTCCGGATGAAGAATCTAGGCCCGAAAGATAGCCCCAAGGCCATTTTTCTCTTGCACCTTCCCTATTACCGGTAGAAGGAGGAGGCCTTGCGTGAGAAGGCTTGCGGGAGTGGAAGGAGGGCCAACTCTCGGGAAAGCAGAAGCTTGGATTACTGGGAGAAGGCCAGGGGTTGCGGGAATTCATGCGGGAGTCTAGGAGAGAAGACTTCCTATTTCTGGAAGAAGGAGAAGCTATTGCGGGAATAGGAGAAGAAGAGAAGGAGAGGAGGAGTCCACAGAGGTTCAGATTACTGGGAGAAGGACCCCAGACTACCAGGAATGCAGAAGGGCAGGGAAGACTACAGGTTTGGCTGCAGCTCCAACTACCAGAAATACACTCCCGTATTACCGGTAGTCCGTGAGTTAGTTTCGCTGTTCGAGGAATTTTTATCCAAGGGTATTTTTATTTTTGCTCCCCGATATAAATACATCACTCACGCCCAAAACCCTCATTTTTACTCCAGAACTCTCTCTCTCTCTTCCGTCCACCTCTCTCCCACTCAAAAAACTCTCCCTTCTCTCTTCAATCTTGGGCTAATGGTTGGGTTTTTGAAGAAAACCCAAGGATTAAAGTTGTTGACGACTCTCTCCTCTCTCCATTGACGTGCACAAGTCCTACCACTCTCAATCTTCAAGGTAGAGTTTACTTACCCCTTGTATCTTCTTTGGTGGTTTTCTTCCTTCCCTCTCCATGTATTAAGTAGGATGAGAACAATTTTTCGTAGTCACCTTGTGGGTTAAATTAATTTTAAATTAGTTGAGGGTTTATGTTCCTTTGGGTCTTAATAGACTCCCATTGTCTTCAATTTCAAGATCTCAGAGTTAATTTTGAAAAACCCTAATTTTTGGAAAAGTCCTAATTTCGAGTCATGATGGAATTTTGAAATTGAAGGGTCAAAGGTTGAAATTGATGGTTTTACAATGGTCCTGTAACCTTCATGACACTTCAATTTGAGGAATTGGAAATCAATTTTAAAAAATTCATAGTTTGGTCATTGAGGGTGATTAGGAGGTATGGATGTCCTAATCTTTGAAAATAAATGAATGTTTTAAATTGACCATTAACATGAAGGATAAGTTGAGTTGGCTATATTATCATACGGGAATTTCGTTCCCTGAGTGGCGACACACTCACTACATTGCGCAATGGGGTCCACTGGAGCCCTTCCTAAGGTAGAATAATTCTGAGGAACTTACGGTTAGTAGCTGGCAGGCGACTAGCGCGGAACAAGCCGAAACTTAACAAACTATTGATAATGTGGTTGTGCCTCCCTTAATTTCGTTAAGGTTGAGATGAGATTTTAAAAGATATATTTCTCCTTGATTTCGTCAATTTGAGCATTTTGAAAGAATATCAACGAGTCATAGAAATTGATTTGAGATGGAAGTTTAAAAATGTGTCATTCTCCTTGATTTCGTCAAGTTGAGCATTTTGGAAGAAAATCAACCAGTCTTAAAAATTGATTTTTGGAAAGGAATTGGAAAAAAGTTTTGAACTATGAAAATGGTCCTCATCGCATGCATATGTATTTAATTCTTACACTCACATCTTTTATCCCAACTTGGGAAATATTTGGATGTAGGTTTTCTCTACTAGGCTGTTGCCTAACCCTCTATTTTAGGTACCGACCTGGCCATCTAGCTTTGAGCTCGGAGCATTGGATGCCACTCTTTCAGTATCCTTGTGTTATTTATTTCAGTTTTTTTAATTTAAATTCATGTACCCGGGGATGTAATATTTTGTTGGACTTGTAAATATAAACTCATATGTGCTTGTGGGTGTGACATTTCCCCTTTCCCTTTTATTTCAGCACTTTTAAATTGGGTAGTGTTTATCTTTACTTATCCTTGTTGTCATATTTTTAGAATTGTGTGTTTCCGATATTCCAGTTGTGAGAGATTTTGATGATGTTTTTTTAAAGAGTTACTGGGGATTGTGCTAGATAGGAAAATTGAGTTCACTATTGAATTAGTGCCTGGGGCAAATCCAATTTCTATTGTGCCATACAAAATGGCACCTGTAGAGTTGTATGAGTTTAAAGTTTAGTTGAATGAGTATTTAGACAAGGGCTTTATTCAGCCAAGCATTTCCCCTTGGGACGCGTCTGTACTTTTTGTAAAAAAGAAAGACGTGTTTATGTGAATGTGCATAAACTACCATCAGTTGAATAAGGTGACCGTGAGGAATAAGTATTGTCTACCCAGAATCGATGATTTGTTTGACCAGTTGCAAAGGGAAACCATCTTTTCGAAGATTGATTTGCAGTCAGGATATCACCAATTGAAAATTAGAGATAGCGATGTATCTAAGTCAGCTTTTATACTCATTATAGACACTTCGAGTTTTTGGTGATGCCTTTTGGGCTTACCAATGCCCCGATAGTGTTTATGGACTTGATGAATTAGATTTTTCAACCCTACTTGGATTCCTTTGTTGTTGTTGTTGTTGTTGTTTTCATAGATGATATTCTAGTGTATTCTCGAAATGAGGAGGAGCATGAGCAACATTTGAGGATCATACTACAAACCTTGAGAGAGAAGAGATTGTTTGGGAAATTTAGCAAATGTGAATTTTGGTTGCAGAGTGTGATATTCTTGGGTCATGTTATATCCAGTGATAGTATTCGGATGGACCCTAAAAAGATTGAGGCAGTAGTGAATTGGAAGAGACCAGCCAATGTGTCAGAGATTCAGAGTTTTCTAAGTATAGTTGGGTATTATAGTCATTTTATTCGGAGATTTTCTACTATTTATTTACCGATGACCAAATTGGTAAGAAAGAATGTGAAATTTTTGTGGTCTGAAGAGTGTGAGAATAGTTTTTGGGTTTTGAAAGCAAAGTTGGTGTTATCACCGGTATTGTCGGTTCCATAAGGTACAAATGACATGATGATTTATAGTGACGCGTCCTTGTATGGTTTGGGGTGTGTGTTGATGCAAAAAAGGTAAGGTCATTGCTTATGCATCTCGCTAGTTGAAACCAAATGAATTGAATTATCATGTTCATGATTTAGACTTAACAGTTGTGGTGTTTTCTCTTAAGTAGTGGTGCCATTATTTGTATGGAGTTACTTATAAAATCTATTCGAATCATCGGAGTCTCAAATATTTGTTTACTCAGAAAGAGCTCAACTTGAGGCAATGGAGGTGGATGGAACTTATCAAATATTATGATTGTTCTATTCATTACCATCTGTGAAAGTCCAATGTCATGGCCGATGCTTTAAATTAGAAGTCGGCGGGAAGTTTGGCTTGTGTTTGGTGTGCTCGAATTGAAATTTTTTGTGATATGAAAAAGTTGAATGCTGCATTGGAAATGGGAGCAGAAGATGTGTTGTTGGCTCGATTCTCGGTACATCTTACTTTTGTGGATCACATCCATGAAGGGCAGGAGTCGGATGAATCGTTGAAGAAACAGAAGCAACAAGTGATCGATGGTATGAAGAGTGAATTTAAAATCAGTGGCGAGGTCATGTTATTGTTTGATTCTAGAATGTGTGTTCCGGACGACCATGATTTAAAATAGAGTATTTTGGAAGAGGTACATAGTTCGGCTTATGCCATACATCCAGGTAGCAATAAATTATATACAAATCTTCAGGAAATTTTTGGTGGAAGGGCATGAAAAGAGACATTGCTGAATTTGTGGCTAAGTGTTTGACTTGCCAATGGGTGAAGGTAGAATATCAAAGGCTGATAGGGCTACTTCAGAATCTACCTATACCTGAATGGAAGTGGTAGAATGTGACTATGAATTTTGCAATCGGATTGCCTCAATACAGTAGAGGTTTTGACTCTATTTGGGTGGTGGTGGATCGTTTGACCAATTCGGCTCTTTTTTTGCCAGTACGGGTCACATATTCTACAGAAAAGTATGCCAAGTTGTATATTGCTGAGATCGTCAGACTTCATGGGGTTCAGTGTCTATAGTGAGTGACAGGGATCCAAAGTTCACATGATGATTTTGCATAGTTTACAGCATGCCTTGGCAACTTATTTAAAGTTTAGTACGACTTTCCATCCTCAAATAGATGGATAGTCTGAGAGAACTATTCAGATCTTGGAAGATATGTTGCGTGGGTGTGCGCTTGATTGTTAGGGTGCTTGGGATGATTATATATCCCTTTGGTGAAGTTCGCCTACAATAATAGTTATCAAACTAGCATTGGTATGACACCTTACGAAGCTTTGTATGGAAGGCATTGTTATATGCCGATTTGTTGGAGTGAGGTTGGAGAATGTCAGTCGTTGGGTCTAGAATTGATTCAGCAGTCTGTAGATGGTGTTAAGTTGATTTGAGAAAGATTGAGGATTTCTTAGAGTCGACAGAAGAGCAATGCTGATAATTGTCGTAGAGACTTAGAATTTATGGTGGGGGATCACGTGTTTATCCGTGTATCTCCATGGAAGGGTGTTATTCGCTTCAAAGGTAAGGGTAAATTGGCTCCAAGATATGTCGGGCCTTATGAGATTGTGGAGAGATTAGGCACTACTGCTTACCTATTGTTGTTACCTTCGGAGTTAACTCGTTTGCATAATGTGTTTCACGTATCCACTATTTGCAAATACATTGGAGATCCTTCCCATCTACTGAAAGCTGAAGCATTGGAAGTTCATGAAGATTTGTCTTATTCTGAGGAACCAGTGAAGATCATTGATAGAAAGATCAAGTTTTGCGCTCCATAACAATTTCGTGGGTGAAAGTACTTTAGAATCATCACAGCGTCGAAGAGGCCACTTAGGAGGGCGAGGATACGATGAAGTTGAAGTATCCACAACTCTTTGTTTTAGGTATGTTTTTCAATTTCGTGGTCGAAATTTTCTAAGGAAGGGTGAGTTGTCACACCCGTCTCATTTCATATTTAATTTAAAATTATTGGAAAATAATAGTATTAATTTTACGAGAGAGGTGATTAGTGATATACTTTATGTTTAAGGGTGAAATTATGAATATATCATGTGTAAGATGGTTTTAGTGTAAAATTACATGGCAATTAAGTAAATAAGTGTTTTAAAGGAGGGCATAAGGGTCATTGGCTTTTAAAATCTGGTTAGTAGGGTAACCTAACTAATCCCTCATTTGTGCTTTACATAATCCTAGAAATTAGAGAGGATTACAGAGAGAGAGAGACTTGGAGGCTTGAGGAATTGACAAGAAATTGAAGTATTAATCAAGCCCAATTGTTGGGGATCTGAAAGTAAGTGTTCTTGTGATTATAATAATGTATTTTTCTTTCAAGTTCATGACAAAAACAATGGGTAATTAGAGGGTTCAATTCTGTAATTGTTTTGAGGAAAAAACCTAAGTAAAACCATGTAATGGTAGAGATTAATAGTTTATAAGACCCCAAACCCGTGTATAATGATCCTTAGTATGAGAGGATGGTTTTAGACTATATGTTTTCTAAAATTGTGGCATTAAAATAACATTTTTGAGAGTTTTGTTGAAGTTGAGATTATAGTTTATCGCAGGAAACTGCAAAAATCGTATTCTATCAGCACTGGTATACCGTCCAGTATACCGAGCGACATACCGGTGGCATACTGGCTAAGCCATTTTTGGGAAGTGAGTTAGGCCTTCGAAATTTGTCAAAAATTGCATTAACCGGCATGTCGGGTGGTATACTAGTTCCATATTGGTTTCCATACCAGCCTTTGTAAAAAATTTCAGTCAGTTCCTCAAGCTTAAAATGACCAACCGGTATACCGAGTGGCACACCGGTGGTCTACCAGCTCCATACCGATCAGTTGAATGTATAGAAGGTGGTTTGGACTTTGGCAGGTTATTGTCTGAGTTTGATTTTGGGTCTTATTAAGAAGGATTTTGAGGTATTATAGAGGTCTTAATGAATTGAAACAAGTTCTAAGAATTCTTATATATTACTTGATAATTTAAGAGGTCTATCATTCTAATTTAGTGATATTGGAATAGGTGAAGAGCCTGTACCTTCTACGACTATGAAATAAATCTTTTTACTAACTTCACACATTAGGTGAGTGTATAGATTCTTTCAAATACATGCTTGTTGAGTTATGTAATTACATGTGGGTGAAGTGTCTCTTATGTGACTTACTTGTCAAACTTATATAAAAGGCATGCTTTATTTATATTAGTTGACTATGAGTGGACATATGTACTTGCATGCTACTTGCTTACCTGTATGACCGTGTATAGCATCTTTATTTTTTGTATGCTAGAGCTTTGTAAATGCAAGCATGTGTTATGTGGTTTGCACAATTGATAAAGAATGTAATTTGGTATATGACGTAAAACCAACGTGTGAAATCCATGATAAATGGTACAGACTTGTGATAATGTCAGATACCCCGATATGCCTTTTCAAAGCCGTAAATGCTAAGTGTGGAGTAATTTGGGCTTGATTGATTCGCCCTTGGCAAGCAGACGTGCTTGTAGACAGGGTTCGTCCGAGGATCCAACGGGGTGCGCTCTGTAATAATGTTGGAATCTAACTGTCAAATGGTGAATTTTATACTAAGTGGAATTAAAGGAACCTGGCCTATAAGTTGGTGAATGTAATTTTATTTAAAAGAAACAAATACATGACATGCTGTCACCTTTTCGTACTTAGTTGCTACATTAGTGGCTTATTGCCTTGTTTTAGGGGAAATACACACCCCTTCGGTTCTCCTTGTGGTACAATTTGTAATTGAACATGTTGACTTGCATATATTGACTATTTATCCGACACTCTTAGATATTCCTTGTTGTTTTCTTGTGTGGCAATTTATATCCAGACTTGGAGGCGTAGTAGGTTCACTACAAGCCAAGTCGGTGTGCTAGTTGGATAGAGTGTAGGTGACTACAATCCTTGATAGGGTCTCTTCTTCCTTTGCTATATTCTAGTTGTTAGTAATAGTTGAGAGATTTATATTGTCCTTGGAGAGGTTTGTAGCAGTACTTGTGGAAGTTTATGTTAGACCTTGTGTTTTGGTCTCTTGTTAGCTACTTGGTATGTTAGGGATTTACTCTTCGAGACTTTTATTTTAAGTCTTCTGTTGTATGAATGGTAACTTATTATGTTTTGGATATTATTGAGGCTATGTATTGTTCATATGAGTATTATTTAGTCATGACACTATGGTCAGATTCCCTTTTTGATATTAGTTTCCGGGATGGGTCATGACACTTACGATTTCACGACTTCAAGAAGGCAAGAACACAAAGAAGCAGGTAGTTCACATCCTACAAGATGAATAACCCACTATGGCTCAACTGGATATCATGGGTTTCAGCATTTCCATGAACCACCAATATGAATACAATGATGATCAGAAATGACATTCTCACGATCTAGGTAAGAATAAGTCAGGAACCTCTTAAAGCAATGGGCTTCTCCCATTATCGCCAACCATAATCTTCGCAACATGTGACGATTGAGAATATGACAAGCAATGATAAGGAGTAGTCAAGTCTGATATTGCCCAAAATCAAGTCCTCCAACACCGGCGAGAGTAAAGCACGAACACATAGCACCAACTTTCTCATCAAGGATGCCTAG
>NMUG010003332.1:0-14903 GCA_002855965.1 Monotropa hypopitys
TTTTTTTTTTTAAATTTGGGGGGGGCCGGGCCCCCACCGGACCCCCCTGGATCCGCCCCCAGCCTTAAAAGTAAGGCCACTGAAAGATGAATATATTTTTTCCTTTGATCAACAATGAAAGTTTAGATGGCTCGTACAAAGAAGTTCAGGTATGTCATATGTGATCATTTTTCAGGGTCACTTATATATCATAACCCAAACATGGCCCGATTCTGGCCGTAATGAAAGTTGGCCTTAAACTTAATGCTTATCTAGCTGCCATGTGTGTGGCCATTCTGTGTTGAGGTCTCAAGGACTTGGCTATTTATAGGTTCCAAGGAATAACTAACATAACTGTCTACCAAAAATATCCAAAGAATGCCTCTCAACCTGTGTTTTTTTCTTCCATTTTCCTCAATTCAAGCAATCCACGTGGGATGCTGAACCAATCCGAAGGAAGCCAAAAACACCCCTTCTTATCCCCAATCTCCATCACCATTGAAAACTTTTGGTAGCCCCTACAAACATCAAATTTTGGCAAAGGAAAATAAGGCAAATTGTAAGATAGAGAAAGAGAAGTTCTTTTTTGTTTTCTGTTACATTCTTTTTCTATGGGAAGGAAACTTCTTACGGGCAAGAATCAATCAATTCATACTCTTCTTTCATTGTCATTGTTCATCGCTTGTATGGCCTCTATAGTTGCTTTAATTTCATCTTTATGTGTGTTTCGAAAAAAATCAACGTCAACAACTTCTCAACAAAAAACAATCAAAGATGCCGATGTCATGACTCAGTCACCCAATGAGGCAACAATAATAGAAACACCACCACCACCAACACCACAAGCAGCAGAAGCAACAAAGGAGTCACCATCCATGACACTTGTAGAATCAAAAGATACGAAAGAGCCAAAATTCCTTCTACCACCACCACCGGGTATGCCCAACTTGAGAGGTGCAGCTTCTTATCACTATAGGTCGAGCTCATCAGTATCATCAGAGAGGAAGTTGTTGTCGAGCATGAGCATGAGGGTGCAACGAGGATGTGGGATGAGACAACAATCGTGGAGAGAGGAATCATCACATGACAAAAAACGCGACAAGAAAATGAAACACGAAGACTCGATTTGGAAGAAGACAATCATTTTGGGTGAGAAGTGTAAAGTTCCGGATGACGACGACGTGCTTGTTTATGATGAAAATGGTAATAGGATCTCCACGTATCACCCAAAGACCCCGAGTTCCTTGTCTGTTTCTCGACAGACATCATTTAGCGATCCTGGAACAATTCCAAGCTCTACAGGTCAAAACTAGAAAATTAAGAAGAGAAAAAAGGTAAAGAGAAATCTGTATTTTTTCATGAATCATTTGCGTCATCTAAGGATATGTTCATCAAAAACAAATTGCAGTACGCAATCAGCAAATGTAGCTAATCAATAATAGATTTTGTAAAAGTTAAGCACTAATGTGTAAGATTGGGATGTAAAATCGTTTTCATTTTTACATGAAATAGAAATCTTAGACTCATTCATATATATATGATTAGGATATATTCCTATAGATATATAGTTTCTTTCTGTGTTCTTGAAGAATCAAATAATAGTATTGTTGGGAAAAAATAATATGAATAGTGTGAAAAATAAATAAAACATGGATGTATTTAATGGAAACACATATTACAACGACAATAAACTTCTAAAAATAATTAACATAAATAAAATGAACGAGAAATTGCAAACCGAAGCATGTGTTAAATACAGTGTCCTTAAGACGAGTTCGTCGCCTCCCCGGAGTGCTAAAGGATATGATAGGCGACCCTCTCCCAGGGTAAAATGGTTTCATAGACTGATAGCATTTACTCAATCTGTCTATCAAATACCGTCGTGTGTGCTCTCTCTTTGAAGGAAACAAAAATGAAGCTTGAAGATAAGAATGAAGGGTTTAGATGATATCTCTTGGGATGCTTGGATTTGTATATATATACAAATTCAAAAAAACCTTTGAGTTGAAATGACATTATTGAGGTAATGTGAAAGGTTGCAAGGTAAGAGTTGGGAAGGTGATAGGTTGAGACTTTCCGATTGCCTTAAGATCTTCCAGTTGCCATTTGCAAAATTCCTTCACAACCTTTCTAATTCTAACAATCCCCCACATGAATGAAATTATCAAAATAATCACGTAGAAAACAACAAAGATTTCAAGAGAGAGTACAAAAGAAAGATCTTACATAGGATAGACAACTTTTGTCTCTGAACCTTTCTTTGTAAAAGTCTATCGGGCATTACTGGCTGACCAAGAAACATGATGTCTTGAACTATTTTGTCGTTTGTGTAAACCGAGAGAATAGACTTCACACATAACCTCTCTAATACAATTAAGTTCTCAATTTTGTATTCATTTTGGCCTTGAACACTTCGTCTGGTTCTGTAAGCACTTTTCTAGAATTTTGCATACCAATTCTTATAGAAGCGGCTCCATTTCACACTAACATAGGTGACCTCATAAATATGAGTATCTCGTTATACTCCACTTGGCTCGCCAATATGTAAGAGTCATTAAAAGCATTGCTTAACTTGTCCATATTCACATCACTATTCACACCATAGGAATGGATAGGAGTGTTAAACTCCTCAGTGATTTAACCAGGTATACGCAATTGGGTTTTCCCATTGAACATAGATCTTAGGATATTCAGTCAACTAGGTTGGGTTTTCCGTCATGTTACCTTTTATCGTCATAAACTTCAAGCTCATTCCCTTCGATACATGGTCAACTAGATCTCGGATTAATCCTTTGGTCAGAGGATCCACAATGTTGTTCTTTGAATTTACGTAGTCAAGAACTTCAATGCCATTAGAAATAAGTTGCCTAATCGTATTATGTCTACGTCGAATATGTCGTCACTTACCATTACACATGTTATTTTGTATATTACCAATTGTTGACTGGCTATCATAATGGATGCAAATCGCATGCACAGGTTTCGACCATCTTGGAATATCGTCAACGAAATGTCGTATCCATTCCACCTCTTCAGTTGCCTTATCAAGATCAATGAACCCAGATTCAATCGTACACCGTGCAATGCAAGTCTGTTTGAAAGATTTCCAAGATACAGTTGCACCTCCTAGTATAAAGACATATTTTGAGTCTTTGATATCCGAAATCCAATTGGCACCACTATACCCTTCAAGTACTACCGGATATCTAGTATAGTACAATCCAAAATCACGAGTGTACCTAAGATAGCGTAACACCGTGATTATCGCCTTCTAGTGGTTAGGCATTGGATTACTCGTGTATCGACTTAGTTTGCTCACTGAGTTGTACAACTTATCAAGTACAGTAGGCTTCCAATAATCTGTGAGTACTCCAATTGAGACACACCCTCTCTGGTGTTCTTAGTTAAATGGAGGCTCAAATTCACAAGTTTCCTAGCTACATTCATATCATACTTGTTGAATTTCTCAAGAATCTTATCTATATATTATGAGATTGATACAACACAAGTTCATTCGATGTCTGAGTAATCTTCACTCCCAAGATGACATCTGCCAGACCCGTATCTTTCATCTCAAATTTTTAATTCAACATATTCTTAGTGGGTTTGATAATCTTATCATTATTACCAACAATAAGGATGTCATCAACATATAGGCACAAAATAACATATTCATCTTTAGTATCCATGACATACACACATTTCTCGCATTCGTTGATTCAAAATCCACTTGATAGCATCACACTATCAAACTTCTTATGCCATTATTTTGGGGCTTGCTTTAAATCATACAATGACTTAACAAGTCAACAGACTTTTC
The DNA here is from genome assembly GCA_002855965.1 of Monotropa hypopitys. Taxonomy (NCBI): domain Eukaryota; kingdom Viridiplantae; phylum Streptophyta; class Magnoliopsida; order Ericales; family Ericaceae; genus Monotropa; species Monotropa hypopitys. The sequence continues at coordinate 3,800 of NMUG010003332.1, forward strand.
CTTCTTGTCTTGGAGCAGAAAACCCCTCAGGTTGCTCCATATAGATTTCTTCATTCAAATCTCCATTAAGAAAAGCTATTTTTATATTCATTTGATGTATTTCAAGATTTCGTAGGGCTACGATAGCAAGTATCATTCGTACAGTTATTATTTTTGTCACAGGGTAATATGTTTTAAAATAATCTAGGCCTTCCTATTGTCTATAACCTTTAATAACATGCCTTGCTTTTTATTTATCAATTGATCCATCTGATTTCATTTTTTCTTGAAATCCACTTATACCCTAAAGGCTTACATCCTTATGGAAGATCCACGAGCTCCTACGTGTGATTCTGGAGGATGGAATCAATTTCACTCTTAATATTCTTTTTCCATAAAGGACCATCAAGTGAGGATACCGCTTCTTTGAAGCTTCGTGGCTTACTCTCCATCAAATATATTAAATAATAAAGACCAAAAGACTTAGAAGTGCTAGCCCTCTTACTGTGTCTAGGCTCATCCGCAACTTCTTCTTGTTGGTCTTAATTGTTTTCAGTTTCAGTCTCCAGCATTCGTTTCTCCGAACTTGATTTTTCAATGGACGTACATAGAAATATGTGCTCAAAGAATGATGCATTCCTTGATTCTATGATCATATTATTATTAATATCTAGCACATTAGATTCATGTACAAGGATCGATATGCATTGCTATTATGTGCATAACCAATTAATACACAATCAACGGTTTTTGGCCCCATCTTCACCTTTTTAGGTGGAGGTACTGTCACCTTTGCGAGACACCCCCACATTTGCAAATAATTATACGATGGCTTATGACCTTTCCAAAGTTCATAAGGAGTCTTAACCAAATCCTTGTATGGTATCTTATTCATGATATAGTTTACAGAGAGAATTTCCTATCCCCACATGCTCTGTGATAGCCCAGAATTGATCAGCACAACAATCATCATTTCTTTTAAGGTATAATTCTTTCTCTCAGCTACTCCATTTTCCTGAGGTTAATAAGGTGCAGTGGTTTGGTGAATGATTTTGTGTTGGGCACAGAATTCACCAAAAGGAGTGTCATACTCACCACCTTGATCAATTTTCGGTACCTTTATCTTCTTGATAAGTTGATTCTCAACTTCATTCTAATAAAGAATGAACTTATCAATAGCTTAATCCTTTCTCTTTACCAAGTATACATAGTATAATTTTGTGCTATCGTCGACAAAAGTAATGAAATACTTATTGCATCCCCGTGTTTGGACAAATTTCAAGTCGCACACATCGCTGCAGACTAACCCCAATAGTTTGGTGCTTCTTTCAACAGTTTGAAATGAATACCGTGTCGGTTCGTATTCTACACAAGTTTCACATTTCTGATTTGAATCAATTTGAAAACTTGGTTTGTAATCTAGCTTAATTAATCTACATAGTGCATTGTAGTTAACATGACCTAATCTACCATATCATAAGTTAGAAGACTCAGGAAAGTATGCAAAAGGAGTTTTATTTTTATTGATCATAGTAGGAATTACACTCATTACATTTATCTTGAAAACTCATCAGTCATATAGCCCTTTCCTACAAAAACTCATGCCTTGGTAAGCACCCCTTTATCCATTTAAAAAAACACACAGAAATCATGTTTGATCACTAGAGGCTAAAAAACTAGATTTTTATAAATTTATAGTTCATATAGCACATTGTTCAATGTTAGCTCCCTACCAGAAGTCATCTTCAAAATTACCTTACTCTGACTTTTCACCTCGGAAGTGGCTGAATTCCCCATGAACAACTTGTCACTATTTGTAACCAATGCATAGGTAGTGAACATGCTCCTATCGAAGCAAACATTACGAGTAGCTCTCGTGTCCACCCACCACTTTCTTGGGTTCAAACCCATCGGGTTCACCTCAGAATTCATTTTAATGATGTTAAGATCAGAGAATCTCTGCCATATTTGCCTATTTGCGCTATTTGTTATCCTTGTGAGGCAGACGACAGTCCACTGATCGGTGTCCCACCTTGTCACAACTGAAGAATTTGCCTTGAAATTGATTTTTTTTGTTTCTTGGCAACAACTCCCTTAGGTCCCAGTTTGAACCCTTTTCCAGCTTGCTTATCTTTCTTGTTTTGCTTGACTTGTTTGTCTTGTTTACCTGTCATCCAGTTCTTAGTACCAGAACGTTGTCCATACTCAAGAACATTTGTCTTGGCAGTATGGGTACCCCCACATTTCATTCTGTAATCTTGTTGTCTTCCTCAATTCTCAGCTTGACAATAAGATCTTCAAAAGTCATCTCCTCTCACTTATGTTTCAAGTAGCTCTTGAATTCTGTCATGCCCCGAATTTTCAAACCATTTTTTTGAAATATAGTTTAAAATAATAAACAGGGGATACAACTACTTGCCATCCAGATACAGTCAGTTGAGTTTCTCATTACATCACAATACAGTACAAAGTAGAAGTACAACAAGTAGACAGTGGAAGAGAAGTACAAGAGCAAACCAAAAACAACTTCTACTGTGAACGGAAAGAGCTGCAAGTACAGAGTAAAAAAACTATGACAGAAAGTACTGAAAGTGAAGTGCAACAAAAAAGAAAGTACAACTGAACTACTCTATACAAGAAGAAAATTGTAACTAAAAGACTGCATCTACACTACCCTGTACAAAAGAAGCCACTGCAACTGAGGTGGCCGAGTCCAAGAAAACCCAGCAGCTGACTCCAACTCCAAACTACCAAGTCCATCTAGCCCTGCAACACAGACTAGAAAAAGGAAAAGAAAAAGGGTCTGAGCAAACAACAGCTCAGTGAGAAAACCCCTAACTACTACCAAGCATGCACATGCAGTGCGTGTCTACGTGTCCACAAGTAAACGTACAACAGTAAAGGACTCAATGTGCAAGTGAAGTCAACTTAACTCAAGTAACAGTGAACATAGGCATAACGCCAACTAAGAGTGTACGACCAAGTCTTCTAAACCGAGTAAGTACAAGAAGTAAGGTATTCTAACTAAGGTAAGACAACTCTAAGGATCTATTAAGAATATGAACCAACATCATACCAAGACTTCTAATCATAACTTATGTTGCGAGCCACGCCAAATATCGCTATCATCACTTATTTGATTCATGTGCGCAATTCATTTCATATTGGGTTGGGTCCAGCATAGTGGTAGTCGGCACACTATCCTTTCCCCTCATTCTTCCCCAACTCGTTAGGAGGGCTACGCTACGCCCCCATTATGCTCAATATGGTGGCGCGACCACCGAGGAAGTCCAACATCTGTTTATTCCCGTTGTGCATAATGTCGTGGATGGTGCGACCATCCAGGTAAGTATGGCCACAACCTGTTCCTGCCACATATCTAGCGTTCCCCAAACTCGTTGGGAGGGCCCACGGTACCCTATGATTCCACATTGTTAAAATGATTTCCTTTCGTTTTCCCTTATCATTGTTACTATGCCTAACCAAGGCTATCAAACCCCATCATTCCACGTCAACCTACTTGTTTCCATTTCCATTCATTACAAGTTTCCCAAGCAATAGATTCTAGGTTGAACGCGAGTAGCCCTCGTGGGGCACATCCTCCGTATTGGATATTCCTAGATTGCATTGAATGTATTTCCATGTGTTCCCAATCCACATTCACCCTTGACACACCCAATGGGGGAACCAATAATTATATGATCACGAGGATATATACAACTATGACGATACCAAAGGAAGAATCCACGCTAACTAGGAGAAGTTGCCATAATAACCAAGGGGTCTAACTAGACCCAATTTAACTCTAAAGGTTCACTTAGGACTTTTATCAAACACTTAGTGTCACATAGGCTCTAAGGGGATTATTGTGATTCTCAAATCTCAACGGACCCAATTTTGCTACACGTAAGCCCTACGAATATCCTAACATCATAATTTGTGACTCTAATAACTCGACAACTCCAATTCATTATTCATTCAAATCCCACAACCATCCCCACATCGATGTTTGCCCAAAACCCAATCCAAGCTTCTCACGGGAATTTCATCAAACACTTGGTGAGCGCAAGTCTCTAGGGATATCCATCCTCTCAACACTCTCTCTAACCACTCTTCGACCACTACCCAAAACATGAAACATAAACCTAGACTAACCCTAGGTCATAAAATCAAAGTGATGCCCAATGAATACAAAATAAAATCTATGTACACACACACACACATACTTGACAATAGTTAAGAATTTACCCACCGAAAAGATCGTCGTAGTTCCAAGGTCGCCGGAAAGATCCACAACACCGCCACGAACCAAGACCGTCACCGTGTAGCTCTCGTCACGGAGATCAACGTTTCTTCTTTCCAGAACTTGATTCGAGCCTTGTAAGGCTTTGGAATGGACGAGAGAAGTGGGAGGGAGGTTATGGTGGTAGAGAGAGAGAAGGGAGGCTAGGGTTCTCAAAATGAGAAGGAATGACCAAAAATCGAGCTAAGGGTGCCATATATGCTCCCCCTAGTGAAATACCAAGTTTACCCTTTATTAAATCCGAAAATATGAAAAATACACTTCACGACCGGTCTACAATGGCTTGGTCGACCGGTCTAGACCAAAAATGAGCTCTCTGAAGTGCCACGTCCGGTCTACGGCAGTACGGTCGACCGGTCGACAAGGGTTATTATGCATTGGTGCAAACACAACCTTATTTCGACCATAACTCCTTCGTCCGACCTCCGATTGGGACGATTCAAGTTGCATTGGATTTGGAATGAGATTCTCTACAACTTTCATGAAGAATACAATCACGTTCAGAAAATACCTCAAGGTCATAATAGGCCTATAAGACCCTTGGCACATGGCCGGGACAACCTAAAATTATGCCAACTCAATACCGGGGATCCTCACCACTCCGAACTGCTAGATTACCATCTATCGAACCCCGACCTTCATATATATATAAAAATATATGTTTTCATTTAAAATTTACATTTGAAATTCTAGGTCGTTACATCTCATACCCCTAAAAGAAATTTCGTCCTCGAAATTGAGTAAGAAAGAAGAGGGGATGGAGAACCAAACCATCCGTCCAATGAAACAAAAGAAACTTCGATCCTCAATGGTGAACCGTAAACAAAACTCACCATAACAATGATCTTCTCAAGAGTTGAACCTTACAAAATACGGTAATAAGTTTCATGTAGGACGTTGGATTCGATACGGTCGCTCGGGTGCCTAACAGACACATGATTTCGCAAAGGTACGGCCTCGCCTCAATATTCAACGATTTATTCGCCATGGTAACAACGCAAGAATACACTTCCCAATACGATACAGATACGTTGATGCAAATAGATTCTACAAACAAATAGAAGGATGGAGGATTCTACGAGAAACAACCTCTTCGAGAGTAATGAATTCATAATCTTCCCGCTATGGCTCTTACAAAAAAAATTATTTTCCTCTTTTTTTTTGAAATGATGCTACATACGTCAAATCCTCTCCTTTCAATTCTACAAACTCGCACGCAGATAATTCTCGCTTCGTCATCTAAAAATCCATTAATTACGCTATGGTACATCGATACACGAATGATACGCCAAAGACACGCCGACACGCCAAGGATACGTCGAGGACACGCGGAGGACATGCCGACACGGCAAGGACACACCGAGGATACGCCGACGCGACAAGGACACGCCGAGGATATGCCGACACGGCAAGGACATGTCGAGGACACGCCGACACGTCGATACACCGATACGTCGATACGCCGATATGCCTTCAAGGCCGTTTGCACGAATGCTTGGTACATTACAACTAATGAGGATACGCCATCGCACTAACACCCACGATTTACCAAAATAAATGCAACGCGTGAATATGCTGAAAACTCTCGAGCCAAAGAATACACAACACCAAACACACACACACACACTAGTGTGGTAACCGTATGACCTTGGTGATTTGCTTTCAGATGCCCCGGCTGGTATCTCTTCTCAAACCAATTCACCACATCAAACGTATATCACATAATCAAGAAAGTACTCATGCACCCACACACGCCAAAATGTGCAAGTGTCAAGCCCAAACAATATGGCATGACACTAAACTCACACCAAGTCTAGACCACAATATGCATTTGCACCCAACTTTCCCCACGGTCAATCGAACACGCATTTCTTTGGTCCACGAACTTCTCTTCAATGATCACGTAACGTCCAATGCACAAACGTAATGAATGAGAACGGGAATCTCTTATTCACTAACAGGTATGGTCCTGAGAAGGACCGTCTGTACAGCTTCTCCTGAGGGCCTAGCCAGAACCGAGCTGACTTGTGGACGATTCGGTGGGCTTCCCTCTTATCTTCTGGTAAAGAGCCGTCTTTCAGAAATGAGATGATGGGGTCCATCTAGTTGGGACCCTGGCTGATGAAGAAGACGGCTAGCTGCTTCGGTGCTTCTATACTTGGCTGATCTAGGCTTTGGATGCTGACTGTCCTCTGCTCTTTGACTTCTGCTGCTGAGGCTATTCTGGCTAGAGTGTCGGTATGGGAATTTTGTTCCCTACCGACCTGCTGGATTTGGATTTGTTTGGACAACCCCAGCCTCTCCTTGACTTTCTACATATACCTTCACATCTGCTCGTCTCGGCACTCGTAGTCGTCGTTGACCTGGTTGACCACGAGCTGCGAGTCACTATAGATGCTGAGGCTATGAATCTTCAGCTTTTCGGCAGCTTTCAGTCTGGCTAATAGGGCTTCATACTCTGCTTCATTATTGGAGGTGCTGAAGTTGAGCCGAAGGGAATGTTCATGAGTGACGCCCTGTCACACTCCGGAAAAATTAAATATTTTTCCATTTGTTTTAAAAAATATATAATTAATTAAATCTTTTTCGGGGATTTAATTTTAGTGCCGTTGGATTCCCCGCGGCTCATATTTTATTCTACCGATCCTGTCTGAGTGAGAGAAGTCTTGGTCTATGAGGTTTCGTGTTTTGAGTGCGGGCAAGCCATTGTGGTGGAATTCGGGTCACGTATTGACTCTTGGGATTGTTCGAAAGCATTGTGGACCATTTGAATTCATTTAAATTAATTTAAATTAATTAATTTATTAAAATTCAAAAAAAAAAGAGAAAAGAAGAGATACAGAATCGGGCTAACCCCTCCCCCCGTGTCTTCTTCCTCCCTGAAACCCTACCCCCCATTTCAGCGCCGCACTCCCCTTCCCCCTCCTCCCTCCTCCATTCTCGGTCCCTCTCACTCTCGGCCTCCCTCTCACCGTCGGTTTCCCCTCTCCCTTTCCCGGCACAGCCCTCCCCCCTCTCCATCCCTGGGCTGTCTCTCTCTCGGCTCTCCCTCTCTCTGTGTAGAAATATCTCCCCCACCCGGGCTCTCTCTCTCTCTCTCTCTCTCTCTCTCGGCTCTCCCTCACTAGAGCTCTCTCTTCCCTCCAGCTCTCTCTCACAGTTCACTGCGCACGCACAGTCCCCGACTGGTGCGCGGCGACGATTTGGGTGATGAGCTGTGGTGGTGGTGGTGATACGTGGGTTGTGGTGGCGGAGTGGCGGCATCGGGTGGTGGTTGGATGGTTGCGCGAGATGGGTTTGGTGGCTGCCATGGATGTGGTGGTGCAGCGGAAGAATGTTCGGCGACTGATGGGCGGCGAGGTACAGTGAAGGATGGACGAGCGGTGTCGCGCGACGACTGAGGCTTCGCGTTAGTGGGTAAGCCTCTGGTCCTATCTTTTCAGTGTTCTGAATCGTTTATCGTCGACTGTAACTGTCTGTTGGGTTCTGTAGGTGCCAACCCAAGCGAGCGACGATAATCGGTGATGCGCGACTCTCAGGGCCTTGACCACCATTAGTGGTCGCGTCGACAGGTATATCTTATCCCCTGTTTAATTGTCGTTAAGTCGCAATCAATAATTTATGTCTGTAGGAGGTGTGAGAATGAGTTCCTATTGTTGTTGTTGCCTTAGTGCGATTCTCTTATTTTGGGCAGGTTGCTGCCGAAATTTCTAACAAATCCCTTGCCGGTGATTGTCACATAAACTCCAATTGAGGTAGAGTTTTTATCCCTCTCGTTTGTACTGTTGGTACTTTTACTTCCTTCTCGCTCATTTTATGAAATTCCGTCAAGTTTCGTATATTCGTAAAATTAGTGTCAAAGTGTTGTCGTTCATTAAATTGGTCGCGTTGAGCTTTGTCTAGGGTCGTTACGTTCTCCCTAGGATGTTGGTTGTTCGATTCCGAGTTCGGTTGTGAAAAACCCCAATTCTTGTGAAAAATCCGTCGTTGTTGTTTTATGAAATCAAATTGGGGATATTGATTTGTTTTGGACATTCTTGGATAATTTGTGGGTCAAATGGTATTTTGACACGTTTTTGCAATGAATCGAACAAATGGAACATTTTGTAAATGAACGGAAGTGTTTGGGAAATAATGGAACGATTTGTGAACGAATGACACGTTTTGGAAACGAACGGGATGTTTTGGTAAAAATAGAAGGAAAATCACATTTTTTGGTTGATACGTCGACTAGGAGGTTGTTGCCCTAGGTCACACGGAATGATTGAACGAAATGATAAAATGTGGCACTTGACTCTTTAAGAGGAAACTATTTACTCTACATGAGGATTGGATACTGATGAGTGGCTATGATTCGGGTTGCTTACCTTGGGTCACTGTTTAGAGTGGCACACGATATTGTGCAATGGAGGTTTGACTAGACCTTCCCGGTGAGCTGGGGAAAACAGGAACTATACGATAAGGGGTTGACGAGCCCTGATGGGGAACTAGCCGATACTCTGTGATTGTTGATTGATATTTGCCTTGCTCCTACTAGAAGGCACGGAAATGGAACACAAGTAGAACTTGGAACGTAAAGGACATTGGAACACGTTTATATAGCGGAAAATGAGTCTTTTACTTAGTGTGAGTCGACACTTGAACATAGTTCCCTTCGGCCTTGTCTAGGCAACTGTTTTGGTAGATGTTGGATACTGTTGCTTCTCTTTCTCGAGTCTTGGTCAGACACTGGTTTTACTGCTTTACCTTACGATGAGTCGACAGTAAAATATTTGAAAGAGAATAACTGTTTTTAAATAATGAGATCCATAGCATTGCATCATTTACATTCCTTGCACTGTCACTCACTTGCACCCCAATATTATAGACGTTTGGAGATAGATTATCTCTACCAGGCGGTGGTGCCTGACCCTGTACTTTTGTAGGACTTACCCCTTGGACTTGGAGCCACTGGATCCTTCGTAGGACTTGAGGCTGGACCAGACTGTAGTGATAGGTCGCCTTTCTTCTTAGTGTTGTACTTTCTTTTCTTTATGGTTGGCCGTCTTGTAAAGGATTACTTATAAAATCCTATTTTGGCCTTTCTTTTTTATTTGGGGTACTGTTGTACAGGGGTGTGTTATAAAACCCTTTTTGCCTCTTTTCAGTTGTATCTCATTTCATAGCAAGCATGTGTTGTAATAAGTAGTGTAATGGGTGTGTGTGTGGTAGTTAGTATTTTACTTACCTGTTTGGATACTCATTGCCTACTTCTAACACGTCTCAATGTTTAATTCAAAAAAATGTTTCCAAAAATTGGGAGTGTTACAGTTGGTATTAGAGCGCTCGTTCCGACTTACCTAGATCTTTGGGTGAGACTTTTAGTCTCAATGAGCGCACTATTTCTCTTGTGTAGCTCTGAGAGATTGCGTTTAGGGTGCATGGCATGTGTATCTAGGCATTGAATGTGTGTGCATTGCATGGATCTCATAAAACAACAAGTATTTATAACTCGAAATAACAAAATGGTTTGGAAATTTGTGGTGTCTACTTCTTCGAGTTGGTCTTGTTGTTGTTCTTTTGGGATTGTAAGTAAAATCCTGTCTCTGTTAAGGTGACTTCTGGGCCTGTCTTGGCATTTGTTAGAGGATCTTGTCGATGTTGGACTTGTCTGTTCTTGTTATATCCTCTTGTTGATAGTGTTATCACCTACTCTGTCGTGGTGAACCGTTTTGAGTTCCTAGTTCTTAGAGCATGAATGAGTTCCTTCGTTGGCTCTTATGATGATTTGGCTTCTTGTTCCTCGATATCGGTCGTTGGTGGTTACAGTTGTGGCTTGTCGAGCCTATCCCTTCGTATGAAGTGAATCTTTGTCGTTGTCATCGTGGCTTTTGAACCTATCCCTTGTAACGGATGATGGATTTTGTGATGGTTTGTTGATGGATTCTCGTTCGCTCTCCTAGCAAGAATAAGGATTCCACGTGCGATTGGTCAACCGTCTCTTGAGTTCTCTCTCTTGTGATCCCGGATGAACTCCTCATGCAATATTCCTTATAGAAGAATGTTGTTATTCTTGACGTTGATGATTGGATAATCGTTCTTTGCGGCTGGAAAATGGTAGTGCTCTTGCGAGTGAGCCTTGAATTCTATTTCTCTTCTGGACGTTGATCTTTGAAGTTTGTCATTTGACCTGTTGGCTCCAACTGTTTCCTGGTGGTCGAGTTTTGACTCCCATTCTAGTTGCGTGGTTGGCTTATTGTTCGATAACCTAGTTGCTGATGGATGTTTGCTCTTGGGATTGATTTGATCTCCCTGTCTCGTTTCGTTTCTTGTGTAAGTTGTGGAATCTCGGAATGGCCTTGTTTGTGGGATTGAGATTTGTGGTTGCTTCTTGATGTGTTAGCACTTTGTGATCTAGCGATTTTGACCTTCTTGGGAACTGAGGATATCTCAGTGTGGTAAGGCCTTGTCGTGGCAGAATCGTATGTGATTCACTTGGGATGCGAAATGTCCTTGGGATAGTAGGTTCTTTTTGCATATTAGTGCCAGTGGTTGATGTGAGTTGTGTTATACCCTTACTCTATGTGAGAGTTGATCTTGACTTGTGGTTTGAGGTCCCATAGGGATTCGCGTAGTACTTAGTGCCTTGCGGTCGCAGTTGCATTTTGGCTAGTTGGGTTGTAGAACAACTTGGGAGATGGCTTCGTGCTAAAATTGTCTTGGTTGGTTAATTGGGTTTGTTGAGTACTCTGGGAGTTAGACTTGCTTTGGGATGATTTGGTTTTGGCTTGAGGTATCGGGTGTGTGCTTGGGATTTGAAGACGAGAGTTAGAATTATTTTCT
>NMUG010003333.1:0-14905 GCA_002855965.1 Monotropa hypopitys
TACCAAAAGTAAGATAGGTTGAATTTTCAGAAATTAGGTTGGTAACTTGTGGTTACCAATAACCACATGTATGGAGTTATCGATAACAAGGTCTCAAGTCTTGGATGAAAAATAGAATATGTTCAATTAGATGATTATCGGTAATTGAGGGAGTGATTTCTAGAAAAAGTGGATCGTGGTCAATGTTACCGATAACCACAAGTAATAGGTTACAGGTAACACCCATTTCTAATGTAAGATTAGAAATGTTAATTTCTGAAAATAGTTTTTATGACTTCGAGTAATAGAAGTCTAATTCTTGTCAGATAACAGGGTTATCGATAACCAAATGCAACGTGTTATTGCTATATCGCCGCCGTCAAGGGTAAAGTCACCCCCGAGCAAGTCCACTCGGTAGAGGTTCCAAATCAACCGGTGCTGGAGGACGTCTGTTCAAGTGCCTCGGCTAAATCCACTGAGGACCTTGACACCGTCCCTCTTAGCGCCGAAGATCCGGAGCGCTTCTTTCTTATCGGCTCTGAGATGACCGAGGAAGACAAGGCGGCAACAATCAGCTGCCTCAAGCGAAATGTTGAAATATTTGCCTGGACGCCTTATGAAATGCCGGGCGTAGATCCAGAGTTTATCAGTCATCATCTCAACGTCCGACCGGAGTGCCGGCCCGTCGTCCAGAAAGCCCGCCGATCGGCAGTTGCTCATGCCGACGCAGTTATTGAAGAAGTGGACCGTTTGACCGAAGCGCAAGCGATCCGAGAAGTACACTACCCCACCTGGTTAGCAAATACGGTGGTGGTCAAAAAGAAGACCGGCAAGTGGAGGGTGTGTGTTGATTACACTAACCTCAATAAAGCTTGCCCCAAAGATAGCTTTCCGGTGCCGAGGATTGATCAACTGGTCGACTCAACGACCGGACATCCCAGAATGAGCTTCATGGATGCATACCGAGGGTAGCATCAGATAGCTATGTTCGGCCCGGACCAAGAAAAAATAGCATTTATCACCCCAAGGGGTCTGTTCTGCTACAGAGTGATGCCCTTCGGCTTGAATAATGCCGGAGCGACCTATCAGCAGATGATCACGAAAATGTTCAGCGTTTAGCTCGGCGATACAGTGGAGGCCTACATAGATGACATGGTCATCAAAAGCAAGACCGAGGGGGACCATCTGGAAGATCTTCAGAGGGTGTTTGATATTTTGAAAAAGCACAAGCTCCGTCTCAACGCTTCCAAATGTGCCTTCGGAGTCAGCTCGGGGAAATTCCTGGGCTACCTTATCACACGCCGAGGCATAGAGGCCGACCCATCTCGAGTGTCGGCCATCCAGAAGATCGAGGAGCCCAGAACCCTGAAAGAAGTACAGAAGCTCGCGGGAATGGCCGCAGCCCTCAACCGGTTCATCAGCAGATCCTCAGACAAGTACCGACCATTCTACGAGGAATTGAAGAAAAATAGTCGAAGACATTTTTTGTGGACTGATCAGTGCAGGGAGGCCCTCGGCAATCTCAAAGAATACCTCTCTTCGGTTCCCCTACTTGCCAAACCAATGCAGGGGGAAGAGTTGTACCTATACCTTGCCGTCACTCCGCATGCCGCCAGCTCAGCACTGGTTCGGCAATAGGGGCTTGAGCAGCTACCGGTCTACTTCTCTAGCAAGTCACTCATCAGCGCCGAGACCAGATACACTCTTCTTGAAAAACTCGAGTATGCTTTGGTTATTACATCCAGAAAACTGGCACCATATTTTCAGGCACACACCATTGTGGTCCTGACCGAGTTCCCGCTTCGGGTGTTGCTTAAACGCGCCGATTTCTCTGGCCGACTCACCAAGTGGGCCGTGGAATTGGCAAATTTTGACATCAAGTTCCAGCCGAAAACAGCCATCAAAGGCCAAATCCTGGCCGACTTCCTTGCAGAATTCTCTCCTCGGCCAGAGGATCCTCAGGCCGACAAAACCCTTGCCGAACAAGCCCTGCCAGAGTCGCTGCAAAATCAGGACTCGTGGAGAATGTTCGTCGACGGAGCATCAAACTACTGAGGGAATGGAGCCGGAGTTGTTCTCATTTCTCCTGAGGGCGTCACTCATGAACATTCCCTTCGGCTCAACTTCAGCGCCTCCAATAATGAGGCAGAGTATGAAGCACTTCTGGCCGGACTGAAAGTTGCCAAAGAACTGGAGATTCGGAGCCTTAACATTTATAGTGACTCTCAGCTCATGGTCAACCAGGTCAACGGTGACTCGAGTGCCGAGACGAGCGAATGGGAAGATACATGCTGAAGGTCAAGGAGAGGCTGAGTCTATTCAAGCAAATCCAAATCCAACAGGTCGGTAGGGAACAAAATGCCCATACCGACGCTCTAGCCGGAATAGCCTCAGCAGCAGAAGTTAAGGAGCAGAGGACAGTCAGCGTCCAGAGCCTAGATCAGCCAAGCATTGAAGCACCGAAGCAGCAAACTGTCTTCTTCATCAGCCAGGGTCCCAGCTGGACGGACCCAATCATCTCATTTCTGAAGGACGGCTCACTTCCAGAAGACAAGAGGGAAGCCCACCGAATCGTGCACAAGTCGGCCTGGTTCTGGCTTGGCCCTCAGGATAAGTTGTACAGACGGTCATTCTCAGGACCGTACCTCCTCTGTGTGCATCCAACATTGGTGGAAAGAGTGTTGCAGGAGCTCCATGCCGGCAGCTGTGGAGCACACACTAGAGGAAGATCAATTGCACATCGAGCTATCTCCCAAGAGTACTGGTGGCCGAAGATGATGGAGGATGGGGAACAAATAGTGAAGAAGTGTGACTCCTGCCAACGGTTCTCCCCGATCACCAGACAACCTGCCGAAGAGCTCACACCGTTAACCAGCCCATGGCCTTTCGCTCAATGGGGCCTGGACATCGTCGGCAAGCTCCCTACGGCACCAGGAGGTTTCAAATTTTTGATTACAGCAACGGATTACTTCTCCAAATGGGTAGAAGCTGAGCTGTTGGTCACCATTGAAGACACGGATGTGATAAGATTCGCCTGGAAGAATATCGTCTCCCGCTTCGGCATCCCCTACGCATTCATCTTGGACAATGGCACTCAGTTTGTGGGGGACCTCTTCACCAACTTCTGTGCCGAACATAGAATCAGGTTTTACAACTCTACCCCTCACTATCCGCAAGGCAACGGTCAGACCGAAGCTTCAAACAAAACCATTGGCAGCGGCATCAAGAGAAGACTTCAAGCGGCAAAGGGCAAATGGGCCGAAGAACTCCCCAACGTTCTTTGGGCCTACCGAACAACCCCTCGGCGCTCCACAGGGCAGACCCCGTCCTCTTTAGCCTTCGGCATGGAAGCAATCATTCCACTAGAGGCCAAGCTGTCAACTATCAGAACCGAAGGATTCGATGAGCCAACGAACAACGCAGCAATTGAAAAGGACCTGGACCTGACCGAAGAAAGACGAGACTCGGCTAGAATCAGACTAGCCGCCTACCAGCAAGGAGTGACTAGGAACTTCGCACGGACGGTCCTGCCCAGAGCATTCAAAATTGACGATCTCGTCCTAAGAAAAGTGGTAGGGAACAAGAAAAAGAGTTCCGACGGCAAGCTCGATCCGAACTGGGAAGGGCCGTACAGAGTGGTCGGTCATGCAGGGACTGGGGCTTACCGGCTTGAAGAGCTGGACGACACTCCAATACCGAGGCCGTGGAATGCTACAAACCTAAGACTGTACTATCACTAATCATGTAAATCTAGCCTAGGGCCCTCAATCAATGAAAGTTTGATTCTCAAAATACCTGCTCAAAATTTTCATCTCTTGCGTCGGCGCTATACGGCCAAAGCATCTCACAGTTGCCGTTCATCTCTAAAACGTGCATGCAGCTCCTCAGTGGCTTTGCCAAAGAAGCTTACAGCTCTTCGACGCAATACCACCGAAGCAGCTCATAGTTGCCGTTTACCTCTAAAACGTGCATGCAGCTCCTCGGTGGCTTTGCCGAGGAAGCTTACAGCTCTTCGGCACTATACCGCCAAGGCAGCTCATGGTTGCCGTTTACCTATAAAGCGTGCATGCAGCTCCTCGGTGGCTTTACCGAGGAAGCTTACATCTCTTCGGTGTTATACCACCGAAGCAGCTCACAGTTGCCGTTTATCTATAAAACGCACGTGCAATAGCGTTTCAGTGCTATATCACCAAAGAATTTCTTAAGTTAACATTTACCTGAAAAATGTACAAGGATTGCTACGGCACAGTACCGAAGCAACCTATAAAACAGCAAATAGAGCCGAGGGCAAAGCCTTGGCTGACCAAAACTTTTTCCTCGGCTGGGGGAAGAAGGGATCACACATACACTATGCAATTGCCGGGGAGACAAATAAGTTTGAGGTAGAAGTTCAAAATTTCATTAATTCGAAGAAGGAACGGCCACAGGTCGGCTCGGCCCAAACAAAAACAAAAAGCAAAGTACAAAAAAGGAGCGCAGAAATGATCAAGCAGTTGGCCGAGCAGGGTCGGCAGTTCCAGTCCCGGACGCCTCGGTCCCAGCAGGAGGATCAGCCACAACGGCACCAGTTCCAACAGCATGGACGGCAACCCCTGTCACGACGGCAGGAGGGGCTGTTGGAGCAGCCCAAAGCCAAGCTCCAGCCTTGGAGGACCTCATTGGGGGGATCTCCCCCACGCCCTCGGCACTATCCTCGGCCCCCGAAGAGACCTTGGCATTTATCCAGCCCCTCTGGAAAAGCTTCTCCTTCAGCTTCCCCACTTGATTACGGCATTCGGTAGCCGCCTCTTCATACCCCTTGGCATATTCTTCTTCTGCCTCGGCGACTTACCATCTGTCTGAGGATGGAACGTCGTACTAAACTTCAATGATGTCTCCAACGCATGCTACAAACTATGCCAAAATCTGGAAGTAAATTTTGGCATATTCGGTAGCCGCCTCTTCATACTCCTTCAGCTTCCCCGTAACATATCTTTTAGAATCTAAATCGTTCTTTCCGACTGACCATCTATCTGAGGATGGAACGTCGTACTAAACTTCAATGATGTCTCCAACGCATGCTACAAACTATGCCAAAATCTGGAAGTAAATTTCGGATACCTGTCACTTATAATGGACACAGGAACTCCATCCAGCCTGACGATCTCATCAATATACAACTTCACATACCTCTCACTAGTATTAGTATAGGTGACTCATACCGGCAAAAAGTGAGCCGATTTGGTCAACCTATCCACTACAACCCAAATAGAATCAAAGCCTCGACTGCATCGCGGCAACCCAACAACAAAATCTATAGTCACATGCTCCCACTTCCACTCAGGTATTAGTAGATTCTGAAGAAAACCTGTCAGTCTTTGATATTTTACCTTCACCCTCTGGCAAGTCAAGCATTTGGCTACGAATTCAACAATATCTTTCTTCATACCCTTCCACCAAAAGTTCTCTCTGAGGTTCCGATACAACTTATTGCCACCTGGATGCATGGCATAAGCTAAACTGTGTGCCTCCTCCAATATACTATTTTTTAAGTCAACACAATTCGGCACACACATTCTCTGCCCAAACATCAACATGCCATCACTACCAATTCTGAACTCACTCTCATTTCCATCAATCACTTGCCGCTTCAGCTTCACAAATGATTCATCTAAATCTTGCCCTTCCCGAATATGATCAACAAAGGTAAGACGTACCGAGAAACGAGCCAATAACACATCTTTTTCATTCCACTCCAATTCTGCATTTAACTTCTTCACCTCACAGAAATTTTCTATTCTTGCACATCGGACACATGACAAACTACCCACTGACTTTCGACTCAACGCATCGGCCACCACATTGTCCTTACCCGGATGGTAATGAATAGAACAATCATAATCTTTGATAAGTTCCATCCATCTCTACTGCCTCAAATTTAGTTCTTTCTGAGTGAACAAGTATTTAAGGCTCTAGTGATCTGAATAAATTTTGCAGGTAACCCCATACAAATAATGGCGCCACTGCTTCAAGGCAAAGACTACCGCTGCCAACTCCAAGTCATGCACAGAATAATTAAGTTCATTTGGTTTCAGTTGACGAGAAGCATAAGCGATAACCTTACCTCTCTGCATTAAAACACACCCTAAACCACGTAAAGACGCGTCACTATAGATCACCATATCATTGGTACCCTCGGGAATCGACAATACCGGCGTTGACACCAATTTCTCTTTTAGAGTCTTGAAACTGATTTCACATTCTTCGGACCACACAAACTTCACATTTTTCCTTATCAACTTGGTCATCGATAAAGCAATAGCCGAAAACCCATGAATAAAATACCAGTAATATCCTGCTAACCCCAAGAAACTATGAATCTTGGACACACTAGTTGGCCTCTCCCAACTTACCACAACCTCAATCTTCTTCGGATCTACCTGAATTCCATCACTAGATATGACATGGCCTAAGAAAATCACACTTGACAACCAGAATTCACATTTATTAAATTTCCAAAATAACCTCTTCTCCCTCAAGGTTTGCAATACAATTCTCAAATGCCGATCATACTCTACTTCAAGAATACATAAGGATGTCATCGATAAAAACCACCACAAAAGAATCTAAATAGGGTTGAAAAACCCAAATCATTTGATCCATAAATACTGTAGGAGCATTGGTAAGCCCAAAAGGCATTACCAAAAACTCAAAATTTCTATAACGAGTACGGAAAGCAGATTTTGGTACATCACTATCCTTTATTTTTAATTGATGATACCCCGACCTTAAGTCGATCTTCGAAAACATTGTTGCCCCTTGCAATTGGTCAAATAAATCATCAATTCTGGACAGAGGATATTTATTCCTCACTGTCACCTTATTTAGCTAACAATAATCTATGCACATTCTTGTAGACCCGTCCTTCTTTTTAACAAACAACACCAGTGCACCCCATAGAGACGTACTGGGTTGAATAAACCCTTTGTCTAAATAGTCTTTCAACTACACCTTAAGTTCATATAACTCTACTGGAGCCATTCTATATGGTGCAATAGAAATTGGGCTCGCCCCAAGTACTAACTCAATAGTGAATTCTATCTCCCTATCCGGCACAATTCTAGACAACTCATCAGGAAAAACATCTTCAAACTCCCTCACAACTGGGATATCCGAAATACACAATCCAGTTTTCTGGGTATCTATAACATAAGCCAAGTACCCCTGACAACCCTTGCTCAACAAGTGAATAGCATCAACACTAGATATAACACAGGTTCTACCCGAAGCCTTCTCACCATAAATTTTTAATTCATCCTCCCTAGGAATTCTAAACATAACTTTTTTTAAGACAATCTATCACTGCATGATATGATGATAAGAAGTCCATTCCCAAGATGATATCGAAATCTGACATAGGTAAGGGAACCAAATCAACTAACAGAGACTTCCTACTAACCATAAACTCACACCCTAGATAACAAGTGTCCAAAATAACCGTTTACCCACCAGAGTAGAAATGGATAAAGCACAAGCCAAGGCAATAGGAGACTTGCCCAACATACGAACAAAAGATATAGAAACAAATGAATGTGTAGAGCCAGAGTCAAGTAATACCTGAGCATGATGCCCAGCAAAAAGGAAAGTACTTGTAACCACATCTGGAGCCGCCTTAGCTCCTTGCCTGGTCACTGCAAATACTCACCCTAGAACAGTGTTAGCACCCGCACCCTTAGCTGCACCACCAGGAGCACTCCCTACGGATGAAGCGGCAGGATCTCGCAGTTGCGTACACTGAGGAGACTTGTGACCCCTCTCACCACAGTTATAGCATTTGACTTCGTGATATTCTTCATTCCTCTCCGGACAATTCTTCACTATATGCCCGGCTTCACCATATTTAAGCATCGTCTAGCACCACACGGTCCACTAGACACTAAAGGATTTTCTCTCCCACAGTCACTGTTCTTCTTGCTCCAATTGCTATGAGACTTAGAGCCACTTTGACCCTTCTTGAACTGAGATCTTCCCTCACTGACTTTAGAGCCACCATCATTATTGTTCTTTCCAGACCAACTTCCACCAAAGCAATTTTCTTCGCCCGATGTTCGTACATCTCTTCCACATCCTTGCCAATCATCCTAGCCATATCAACCAAATCTACATAGTCCCTCTCTCTAAAAGAGGTCAGCCGAGTCGAAATGCTGGTGTTCAAACCAGTCCTGAAGCGTTTACAATGCTTGGCATCCATATTGACCAGTCTCCACAGCGAAATGAGATAAAGCAACAAATTATGCCTCGTATTCAGACACCGACATACTACCTTGCTTCAGATACAGAAAAGCATTTTCCTGCTCAGTGCGATAGCTCTCAGGGCAATACTGGTCATTGAACCCCTTGACGAACAATTCCCAAGTGACAACTCTCGGCACATCAGGTGCTTCTCCCTCATTCACAGTTATTAGCTGGCGACTGTAGGCCTCCCACCAAGCCAAAGCCTCATCCCTAAGGTTGAACGATGCAAGGTTCACATTTTGTCCATTTGAAACCCCCATAGTCACCAACACTCTCTCAACTCCCCTCAGCCATGATTCTGCCACCGAAGGAGACACCGTCCCCTCAAATTCAGTAGGGTAAAGCCTATGGAAATGCTCGGGCAATCCTGTACCTGCTCCTGCCTCTCGCTGAGCAGTCTGCCATCGCATAAAGACAGCTTGATTCTTAAGAAATTGGGACATAGAAGCCTCCACTCTATTTTCTGGCTGAACAAGAGGGGGATTCCCCTGAGGTGGAGGTTGGTTGACCTCTCCCTCAGCCAGACCCGTGGATGCAACATCTTCTACATTCTCCATTTATATAACCTGAATATCAATAAACTTCAAGTTACTTCCAATAACACAAAGTCATATAGCACATAGCATGTAACAGTTGAGGATTTAATAAAGGAATTGTTGGAATTTTAATTCCCTTTATTTGATTTTGGTTGATTTAAATCCCAAAATACTCCTATTTGAATTTATTTTGTAAATTCTTGGAATAAAATCCTTTATTGGTGTCCATTGGTTATGATCAGTTGGGTCCGGGTTGGTTCGAGTGAGTGTTGGGAGGCCCGGAGGCCCCATGCAAAATTCCACTTTCTCTCATGCATTTCGATATACAACCCTTGTGTATATCGAAATGTCCATCATTTTGATATGCCATTCAGTTGGCATTTTGATATATCCAACCCACTGTTCCCATTCTATTCATTTGCATTTCGATATACATCCCCTGTATATCGAAATGCCCTTGCCTTTGATTCCAACAGAAGGTCTTCTATTTCGATATGCATGGGATGCATATCGAAATGCCTCCTTGTTATCTTTGAGCAGAAGAATTTGTATTTCGATATGCCTTCAGTGCACATCGAAATGAGTCCTTGTTAATTTTCTGCAAAAGGTTCTGTATTTTGATATGCACCATGTGTATATCGATATGTCCCTTTGTTAGGATCCAGCAGAGTGTTTTGCATTTGGATATACAACCCCATGTATATCGAAATGCATCTTTCTTTTGGGTTGCACAGACCAGTCAATATATCGATATGTAGCCCAGCTACATATCGATATACATGGTCGACAGACCATCTTTGAGAAGGATCATTAAGGATGTTTTGGTTATTTCGCGCTCATTTTGACCACACTTAAATAGAGAGGAACCCTAATATCAATCAGTCTGAACTCTCTCCCTCTCTTTCATCATCCGAAATCCTCTCTTCTCTCTCTTTTTTCCATTTCTCTCTTCCTTCTCTCAAGATTGGTGAAGGATTGAGAGACATTTGGAGAATTTGGTCTTCACAAACATTAAAGAGGGAGTCAAGGGCTACGTCGTGGTGTACTTTGTTCGGGTGCTTGTGAAGAATTCATCACCTAGGGTTTGTGTAAGTTTGTGTTTTCCTCCATTCAAGGTAGAGTTTGTTTATCCCTTCTATGTCTCTTGGTAATTTGCTCTATTCTCTCTTCAATCGGTAAGTAGGATGAGGATATTTTCGTATTCTATGTTGTGGGCTTATATAACCTTAAATTAGTCGAGG
Organism: Monotropa hypopitys; assembly: GCA_002855965.1. Classification (NCBI taxonomy): domain Eukaryota; kingdom Viridiplantae; phylum Streptophyta; class Magnoliopsida; order Ericales; family Ericaceae; genus Monotropa; species Monotropa hypopitys. Next base: position 10,031 of record NMUG010003333.1, read on the forward strand.
GCTTATGTTGTTTTGAGTCTCAATTGACTTTCCTAGTCATCGATTTCAAGATCCCCAAATGAATTTTGAAAACCCCCAATTTGTAGAAAACCCTAATTTCGGGCCTTGGTCAAATGCTGAAATTGAAGGGTTTATTGTTGAAATTGATGATGGCAAATTGGTCCTACGACCTTATAAATATTTTAATTGGATAAATTGATTGTCAATTTTGGAAAATCATGTTTGATCATTTAGGGTGATTAGGAGGTAAGAATGCCCTAATCCCGGTTATGAAACAAATATTTTAAATTGACCATTTACATGATAGACGAGTTGAGTTGGCTAAACTTATCATACGGGAATTTCGTTCCCTGAGTGGATTACACTCCATACATTTCGCAATGGGGGTCCACTGGAGCCCATCCTAAGGTAGGATAAGTCTGAGGAACTTACGGTTGGTAGCTGATAGGCGACTAGCGCGGAACAAGTCAAAACTCAATAAAATCTTTATAATGTAATTGTACCTCCCTTAATTTTATTAGGGTTGAGATGAGATGTTTGAAAGAAATGTTTCTCCTTGATTTCGTCAAGTTGAGCTTTTGAAAGAAAATCAATGATTTTGGAAATATGGAAGTTTGGAAAGAACTTGGAAAATGATTTTGGAACTATAAAATGGTCCTCATCGCATGCATTCATATTTTATTCTCGCACTCTCATCTTTTGTCTTAACTTGGGATATATTTTGGTATAGACTTTTTCTACTAGGCTGTTGCCTAACCCTCTATTTTTAGGTACCAACCCAACTGTGTGACTTGGAGCTTGGAGCCTTGGGGTGTCTTTCTCTTGGGTACCGTCGTTTGGTTGCTTCCATTTTTATTTAAATTTTATTCATGTTCCCAGGATTGTAATCTTTAATTTGGTTGGATTGTAAACTTAAACATTGTGTGTGTATGGCATCCCCCTTTCCCCCCTTTTACTTTCCGCACTTTGGAATGGGTAGATATTTAATCTTAGTAGTCCATGTTGTTCACTTTTATATTTTTTTAAAAAGGTTTAAAAATCCGGGATGTGACAACTTGGTATCAGAGCTGTCGTTCAAAAACTTAGGCCTTTGGAGAGACATTTGGTCTCAATGGATGCATTGTTTTAGAAATTTACATTCATGTGATGTGCTTGGAGTGTGTTTGCATTGCATGAGGACCATGTGTTTTTATAAGAAACTATTCAAATGGGATCTTTCGTTTAAATCTAATGGTACGTTCTAGGGTGGTGTTGAGCCCCTAGTGGACCCCTTGTTTTGGTATCTCTATTCATGTGAGTCTAACTCCTGTAGATGATGTCTGGTGTGTCTTTGCCACATTCCTGAAAAGTAGATTTCCTTTTCATATAGTCGTGGTTGTTTCAAGTCTATTCTACTCTATATAGGGTATGAGTCTTAATTCTGGCTAATCTTTGGCATCCTTCTCTTCTGTAGTTGCTATGCCTCCACAAAGAGCCTTGGATTGAGGAAGGGGACGTCGAGGACTCCCTATCACTGATGCTAGTAGTCAGGAAGTCACCGGCCAGTGTGGTGACTTTGCTAATGAGGTTCCTCCAGTAGTGCCAGCTCCTGAGGGACTAGTTATTCCTAATCAGTTCATGCGAGACTTTGCTGCAGCCATAGACGAGGTGAGCCATGGACTGGCTCCTCCCAGAGAGGCACAGGGTGATCGTGCTATTGAATCTCTTCATGAATTCTGCCATATGGATCCTCCCAAGTTCAGTGTGGAAGGGGATCCACTGGCAGCGAATGATTGGTTGTCTGAAGTTCGGAAGATTCTGGATATGCTGCGGATCCAGGAAAATCAGTTGAGGATTTCTTTCGCCACCTATCAGTTCATTGGTGAAGCCAACGAATGGTGGTCCACTATCATCGAAGCTCGTCATGATGCACTGAGAGCTTCTAGGGACTACAACCCTTTGGTTGCCCAAGATCTCATTGGCGCTATGACGTGGCCGGAGTTTGAGACCATCTTTGAAAGTCAGTATTTCCCAGAGTCCTATCGTGATCAACTCCGAGAACAGTTCGAGAGGTTGGAGCAAGGCTCCATGTCTGTTACCCAATATTCTGTCAAATTTCAGGCGTTGTCCAGGTTTGCCTATGATTTGGTCAGTTCTGAGGAGAGAAAGTGTAAGAGGTTTGAGAAGAGTCTGCATTCCTCAGTCCAGCGACTCGTGATGAGTCAAAGGATTGGTGATGGCACGAGATTGGTGGTTGGGATTGATTATAATTTTATATAAAGGGTTTAGATTTAAATGCCAAAGAATTTCACAACTTTAATTTCCCCCGCCCAATTAAACTCCACAATATTTCAACTACCCACGTTTGCCACTTATCTACAAAAAATGCGAGAAAAACATTTCTGCTTCCCACCATCCCCCCTCCCACTAAACCCAACACAACAGTTGTACAAAATGCTTTCAGTTCTTACAATCGTCTCTCTACATCGACACGGTGCACGACTATTACCAATCTCGTGCCATCGCCATAGGTAAATTTTCTTCTAAATTTCTTCTTCTCCTATCTATTTTCTTCATTCCTATCAATTTATTTTGCCCGACTTCACAACCAGATTTTGGAGGTGGTTTGCATAAAAAGTAGTTGAGAAAAAGTAGAACACATACCTATTCATTTTCTTTTTCATTACTTGTATAGATTAATTTTTCTTTGTGCTTACACATAGAGCTCGTCTTTATCTTGTACCATTGATTTATCCGTCCAATTTTCCTCTTTGAAATTAGGTAACATGTGTTATAATTTTTTTTTACAAAATTCTACACAAAAATTTAAATTCTACACTGGATTTTCAATGCTAAAATTTGTTTTGTTTTTGATAATACGCTTTAAATCACAAAGATAGTCACCAATTAAAAGTCTGCCATGGATTTCAATACTAATTTTTTTTCCAGAAAATGCATTTGAACTTGAGGGTAACATGCCATCTGGCAAAAGAATGTGTTTATTCCCCTCCCTTGATCTTAGACTGGCTCAAAGTTTTTGGCCATTGAAAAAAACAAGTGTAATTTTTGCGTGTAGATGAAATGACAATGTAAAAATAGAGGATTGACCCATTTATGACTCAAACCAAACTCGCTACTATGGGCAAGGGTAAACCTATGGTTGAAGGCCCAACATATTTTGTTAAGAAAAAGATATCTCTTCTGTTAACCCAGACAAACCAAAACAACATTCACATGTGATCACTAAATCTACAACACCACCTGCTACCTCATATCAAAATAAACCAAAACACCTCATATTGACCTCTCCAAATTTTTTGAACAATTAGTCCCTCTACCAAAAAAAAAGGAATCGAATATGACACCTTAGTTCATTTCCCCAAATGACCTACCATTTTGCTACACTAAAAAATTCGTTGCTGAGCATACATTTCCAATTGCGTAATGAAATTAGGTTTTTGGACAAAATGGCTAGTCAAAGTACAAAACATCAAATCCATCAAACTATCTTCTACCTCGGCAATTAGGATTTGGAATGGCCCAGTTGTTTTGTATGCCATTTGGTGAAAAACGAAAAAGAAGAAAGAAACAAACAAAGGGGATGATTCCATTTGATCTTTTTATCAAACAGTTTGTGAGCACTCATTGTTACTATTTCATTTGAATTCTAGAACCAACAGGAAGGACAAACATAATTCAATAGAAAAGCTTGACAAAGAAAATTTGACATTGAGATTGCAAGATAGAGGAAAACGACAAAGAAATTGAGAGATTTGCTCTCATGAGCAATGTATTCCTTCACAATTGATAGAAAATGGAAAACAAAGAGCATGAGTATTTCTTACCAATTTATTACGGAGATAGATTGTCGCAAGGTGTTCGACATGGGTTTACGAAGTGGGATTTGATGAAGATGGAGGATATTATTTGGTTTGGAATTTGATATCATCTATCGTTGTGGTTGCTTGGTTGCTGGAAGCAGTTAAATAGAGTGAGGAGAAACAAGTGGGCAGTCAGTCGTGTTCCAAGAACTTCCTGATTTCTTCCGAAGTGTATGGATTGTGAAAGCGTGGGAGTTTTACAACAGCTATTGGGCAGCAAAAGTTTAATACTCTAAACCAATCTTGGTCGTTAATCTAATTAGATTACAATAGGAGCCATTGAATAAGAGATGATAATTGATCTTAACCATCTGCTGAAGGGAAAACAAATCTAGACCTTTAATTGTAGAGACATTTTCAAAACCCGTCATGTTTTATTATATAGATGATCAGGTTTTAAAAAATGCTCCTGCATCTTTTACACCCAAGTTGTCGAACTGACAAAATGTGTTTCTTTCTAGATAAGAAATTAAAAATCTTATTTACATACATGAAAGAAGGAAATCACAAATAATAAAGACCCTTGAATTAAAAACTGATACATTTCTAATGATCGAACAATTATGCATCTCAACCTACTTATATCGAGTAAACATAACTGATATGAATATAGTAAAAATTCTTCTTGTTATTTTGTTTCAATCTTTATATCTCAAAAACTGGCAATTTTAATGATCAAACAAATACACATCTCAACCTACTTGTGTCCCGTGCAGCTCGATGTACCTGATTTTTCTATATCTATGATAGGCACAACTGATATGTATATACTGAAAATGATACTTGTTATATTGTTCCATTCTTTATATATTTTTGTTCATCAAAATTTTGCATGTTGTCATCCAATCACTCTGTTATAGTCATCCCCAAGGGATGATTAGCAGCATTGGTTATAGTCATCCCCAATGGTGTCCTAACATTTGTTTTATATTCCCCATTTATATTTTGCTAATGGTGTATATCTAATTCAAATAAAAAACAAAGGAATAGGACCTGTAAATAATCTTTCAAACAA
>NMUG010003334.1:0-14904 GCA_002855965.1 Monotropa hypopitys
TTACTTTTTTAATAATTGTAATTTTTCATCTAGATTATTAATCATTTTAAATTTTTTTATTTAAATGACTGTTCGATATACCCCATGTCAACCTGTCATACCCAATGTTAATATAATTTCACTAAATTTACTTTTATACATTTGTCATTATATATCTATTATACATTTTACCTCTTTGTCCCAGTCATATTCTCAATTTGTTTCAGTCATACAATTCTATCATAGTCATACAATTCTATCCCAGTCATTAATCTATACACCCTTTATCACAGTCACATTTTTATGTCTCAGTCAACGTCTTAGTCACACTTTTTTGACACATCACACAACTTTTACAATTCTATTCTGAATACACAGGCCCGTGTGTGGGGCTCATACGGGACTCAAAAAAACATGCCAACGGCACGAGTCACCGCTCACACGTTTTTGACACGTCATACAATTCTTACAATTCTCTTTTGACTACACGGGCATGTATGGGGTCCCACGTGTAGAGCCCACACGAGCCTCAAAAAAAAAGTGCAACGGCACGGGTCACCGCTAGTATATGTATACACCACCTAACCCCTCAGTCTTTCTCTCTCTTCCTATAAATACACCACATTTCCCTCATTGTCCATCAAAAAATTACCAAGTTAAATACGCTAATTTGGTAGAATAGCCTTCTCCCCTTTTAAACCTCTGTATCTTTGAGAGTACTGATGGCCGTCTCTAAGGCTCTGATCGTTGCTTCACTTCTCGTTTCTCTTCTCATCTTCCACCATGTCAAAGCTGATAATGAAATGGTAACAGTTTTCCCTCTCTAACCCAATCAACTTATATGCTTGAATTAATCCAGTTTTTTTCTTCATCTTTTCTCTCTTTTCTTTGCTTTCCAACCCTAGAAAAAAATTGTTTTCCATTATACAGGTGAACGTCGGCGACAAAGGCGGAGTAACTCGTTCTCTCCTCCAGAAAATAGGTTCACTTTCCTAATGGCCTAGCCCTAGAAATTAATTTCCTCGCTATTCAAACACAATTTTTATTACCAACTTTTCGAAATAAATTTGTTCATATCTATGGAGAATTCTCACATTCACGTCAGATGATTCTGCATATAATTGTGTTCGAATTTATGCACAAAAGTCTCTGTTGACCTAGTTTTTCCTTTATCTGGATTAACTTACGGTTTGATGCACAGATTGTGGGTCGTCGTGCATTGCGAGGTGCAGGCTATCGTCGAGGCCGAAACTGTGCAAGAGAGCATGCGGGACTTGCTGTCAACGCTGTAACTGCGTCCCACCAGGCACTTCTGGCAACCAAGATGTGTGTCCCTGTTACGCCAGCTTGACTACCCACGGTGGCAAAAAGAAATGCCCTTAATGGAAACAATAATACCACCACCTGTGCTGGTGGCGCTAGTGCTGCTGCTGGGAATCTTTGGACAGATAAATAAATAAAGTGTGTAGGAAAAATTATTATGACAGTGATTCATTTATTTTCAATTCCATAAATAAAAAATAAAAAATGTGTAGGTGTGGGCTTGCAAGTTGGGTCTTTGCCATAACCACCGGTCACTATAGGGGGTGAATGATACGCATGTAATGCTAAAAAACTTATGAATCCACATTTCATTGATGTGTTGGAAATAAAAGATATTTTGACTTAAATAGGATAGATTTTTTCTTAAGTAGAATCTTTATTTTTGGTTATCTTTAATCATAATATTTCCTTGTATAATTTTGATTAATTATTCTTGATTACCTTACCTTATGAGTTTAATCTCATCTTGTATAAATTTTCATCTTGTACAGTGTTTGAGATATATGAAAAATACAACTCTTTTTCTTTTAATTTGGTATCAGAGACTTAAAACAATTCTGTATCAAACCAGTTAGGCCTTCAACAGTCCCCTTTTTCAACCATAGTCTCCGCCTTCAGTGACTGGCCCTCTCCGACCATCTCACCTTCGGCTCTCTCCGTGCAATATCTCAAACTCCAAAACACACAAAAATGAAAATTTTTAAACTTTTTTTTTGCTAGAAAACCTCAAGTAATAATTGTTAATATAAAATAAAAGAAACAAGTGTAACCTCAAAAATAAAACACATATGTGCTACAAGTACTCATAAATTTCCAAAGAAAATAAGCATTAAGATGAAACAGCTAACTACTACAAAAACTCCAATACCAGTCTCTGGAACAAAAAGGCAATAAGAGTACCGAAAGTACTAAGAATAATCGCAAACACCAAGAATTCTCCTCAAGATGACACTAGCTCATCAATCTCATTCAAGCTTTCATATTCCTCCAACTTTGTAGTGGACCGCTAATCATGTGACCTATTTCCAAGCCAAAGACAAGAAAACAGAGTGTGAATATGATATTTTTAACTCTCAAAACTCAAGTAATATCAATGACAGAAAATCATGAATATGAGCATTAATGACTTTCATTCCAAAATGCATCTCATGCATGATACTTTATATATACTAGTCAAAGCCACTTTTCAAAAGATTTGAGCATCACATGTCCTGAAAATAGTTACTACTATAGGTAGTACGTACGCCCCGTGCACATTTTGGGGTACGTCCCACGCACCCGTTGGTCTTACGCTGGTTACCAACAATAAGACTTACTCAAGTTGCCAATAACGCCACACGTCTCACGCAGGCATGCATAATATATATACATGCATATTATGCTTTCCATCTCAACCATGCATCATGTCTATGCATATCATTCCTTTTCATGCAATCATGTACCCAACACAACAACAACTAATAGTTATCTTCTCATGCAATAAGACAGTTAACCAAAACAATCTTGCAAATGTACAATTAAAGATACCATATCCTTACACTCACTAGTACCGATGTTCAAACTTTCTCTTTTCCCTTGAGTGAGGCATCAATGTCCTCCTCGAGTGTCCCTGTCAAAACAAACTATAATTTCAGTCTACATTGCAATATAAGTTGGTAAGAAAATAGAAATTTATAAATCAAACCTTTAAATGCCTTAACGTACCAAAAATTATCCTTACATGATATTATTTAGTCATTTCCAACTCTCAATGACTTAACCAAAATTTTCGGACATAACACAGCACAACCGGTCGTCCTAGAACACGCAACCGGTCGCCCTAGGCAACCATATGCGCAACCGGTCGCCCTAGATCCCCAACCGGTCGCGCCCCAGCAGACTCCAGCGCAACCGATCTCCCTGAACCTCCAACCGGTTGCACCCCAACCGACCTTGGGCAGGCCTAAGCGCAACCGGTCGCGCCATGACCCGCGACCGGTTCCCCTCCCCGTTGTTCCAAAATCTACAGAATGTTAATTTTTCGACTAATACGTCCCTAACTTCGCCAAACTCGATTCAAACACCTCAAAATCATCAATGCTAAAGTGTATCTAACATCTAGGGTCTTAATATACATGATTGTGGTTCTTTTATAACCCTCAAGTATCCTCAAATCCAAACAATCAACCCTTAATTTATAGTTTTTCCTCAAAAAAATGGGATTAGTGTTCTTAATCCGATCTAGGCCATATGCAAAGTGATATAAATACAAAATTTATATCATTAGATTCGTACTAACATTGGGAACAGTGTTGAAGAAGACTTCAACCTCCAATTTTTACTTCAAGATCCTCGATTCCTTGTATCCCTTCTTGGGTCTAGTCTCCTTACCTCTCAAACACTCAAGCACACTTAGCAAATATGATTTACCCTGATGACAACCTCCCTATGATAGATTTTAGCCCTTTTTACATCCTTGCCCATTAATAAACCCTTTTAACTCCAATAATAAGACAAAATAGGTCTATTATTTTCCTTACTTCCTCTTTCAATAATTGTTAAATGTTGTAAAATTATTAATAGTAGAAACGGGTATTACAACTCCTCCCCCCTTAGAAAATTTCGTCCTCGAAATTAAAAGCAAAGAAAATAGAATACCTGAAAATAGGTGCAGATACTTCTTCCTCATAGCATCCTCGCTCTCCCATGTCGCTTCCTCGACTCCATAATTTCGCCACAAGACCTTGACCAAATGAACTACCTTGGACATAATACTTGCTCCTTGCGGTAGAAAATTTTCACCGGTATCTCTTCATAAGTCAAATCTTCATGCAACTCCAAAGGTTCCACTTCTAACATGTGCGTCGGGTCATCCACGTACTTCCGAAGCATAGAAACATGAAACACATTGTGCAAACGAGCCAACTCTACCGGCAAAGCTAAACAATATGCCGTCGCTCCTACTCTATTTATAATCTCATACGGTCCAATATACTTCAGTGCTAATTTCCCCTTTCCTTTAAAGCGAACAACACCCTTCCACGGCGAAACCCGCAAGAATACATGATCACCAACCTCAAACTCTAGTTCTCGTCATCTATTATCCGCATAACTTTTCTGATGGCTCTAAGCAACCCGCAATCTTTCCCTTATGAGTTTAACCCCTTCTGAAGCCACTTGAACCAATTTTAGCCCCACGTTTTGACGCTCACCCACCTCACTCCAACAAAGTGGTGTCCGACACCTCCTACCATATAATGCCTCAAATGGCGCCATGCCAATACTACTCTGAAAACTATTGTTGTAAGCAAACTCGATCAATGGCAAATAGTTTTTCCAACCTCTAGAAAAATCTAAAACACAAGATCTCAATATGTCCTCAAACGTTTGGATAGTCCTCTCCGACTGTCCATCCATTTGAGGGTGAAAAGCGGTACTAAACCTCAAGGATGTACCAAGAGCCTGCTGTAAACTCACCCAAAACCTCAATATAAATTTAGGATCCCTATCACTGACAATCGACATCGGTGATCCATGCAATCTAATGATCTCATCTATATAAATCCTTGCATAATGATCTGTAGAAAAAGTAGTTCTCACTGGAAGAAAATGAGCGGATTTTGTCAATCGATCCACTACGACCCAAATAAAATCAAAGTTCCCTTTAGACTTAGGTAAACCCATAATGAAATCCATGGTAACGTGCTCCTATTTCCACTCAGGTATTGGTAAACTCTGAACTAATCCTCCCGGTCTTTGGTGCTCAATCTTCACCCTTTAACAAATAAGATATCTAGCAACAAAGTCAGTTATATCCCTCTTCAACCCTCTCCACCAATAATTTCTTCTCAAGTCACGATACATCTTTGTCGACCCCAGATGCATAGAACATTTCGAACTATGGCCCTCCTCAAGAATATTCTTCCTAAGCTCCACATCTTCCGGCACAAAAACACGGTTCCCGAACATCAACATACCATCTCCACGAATACTAAACTCTGATTTTTCTCCCAACAAAATTTGTTGTCGAATCTTCTCTAGAAACACATCATTCTTCTGATCCTCTCTGATTTAATCCATAAACGATGACCTCACCACAAGAATTGCCAACAAAACCTCATTCGAATCCAATGACAATTCAACACCCAAACTGCTCAATTCAAAAAGTTTTTCAACTCTAGCACAAGTCAAACATGACACTCAACTCACAGCCTTTCTACTCAAAGCATCAGCTACCACATTCGCCTTCCCCGAGTGATAGTGAATATTATAGTCATAGTCTTTAATCAGTTCCATCCACCTACGTTGCCTCAAATTTAAATCTTTTTGGGTAAATAAATATTACAAACTTTGATGGTCGATAAAATCTCACAAGTCACCCCATATAGATAATGCCTCCAAAGTTTTAGTACAAATACTACTACAGCTAACTCCAAGTCGTGTGTAGGATAATTTCTTTCATGGTTTTTCAGTTGCCTCGAAGCATATGCTATCACTCTCCCTCGTTGCATCAAAACACACCCCAAACCACAAAGCGACGCATCACTATAGATCACCAAATCACCAGTCCCCTCCGGAATAGTCAAAATAGGTACCGAAACTAATTTCTCTTTTAAAATCCGAAAACTTTTCTCGCACTCTTCCGACCATATAAATTTGACTCCCTTTCTAGTAAGCATAGTCAAAGGCATCGCAATAGACGAAAATTTTTCAATGAACCATCTGTAATAACCCGCTAATCCCAAGAAGCTACAGATCTCAGTCATACAAGTAGGCCTCTCCCAATTCACCACTGCCTCAATCTTTTTAGGGTCCACACAAATACCCTCACTAGAGATGACATGACCTAAGAAAACCACCCGATCAAGCCAAATTCATATTTATTAAGTTTTCCATTCAACTGTTTTTCTCTCAACTTTTGCAAAACCAACCTCAAATGTTTTTTATGTTCCTCTCTAGACCGCGAGTACACCAAAATATTATCAATAAATACTATCACAAAAGAATCCAAATACGGCTGAAATACCATATTCATCAAGTCCATAAACACTGCCAGTGTATTTGTCAACCCTAAAGGCATAACCATAAACTCATAGTGTCCATATCTAATACGAAAGGCCATTTTTGTAACATCACAGCCCCTAACTTTCAGTTGGTGATAACCGGACCTCAAATCAATTTTAGAAAACACTGAAGCTCCCTAAAGTTGGTCAAAAAGATCATCAATTCTAGGTAATGGATATTTATTTCTCACGGTGACTTTGTTCAATTGCCTATAGTCTATACACATTCTCATCGAACAATCCTTCTTCTTCACGAATAATATAGGGGCTCCCCAAGGAGACACACTAGGTCTAATGAATCCCTTATCAAGTAATTCCTTCAACTGCATTTTTAATTCATATAGTTCGGTAGGAGCTATCCTATAAGGAGCAATAGATATAGGACTAGTACTCGGAACCAACTCAATTGAGAACTCTACCTCTCTAATTGGAACCACTCCCGGTAACTCTTCTGGAAAAACGTCTTGAAATTCTTTCACAATAGGTATATCCTCAATACTCCTCTCCCCCTTCTCAGAATCAATCACATAGGCTAAGAAATCTTCACAACCCTTATTCAACAACGACACAACCTTCAAAGATGAAATGACACGTCTAAGAAATTCTACGCTATCTTCACAAATTTTCAAGTCTGGTCTACCCGGAATACGGAACAAAACCTTTTTACTAACACAATCAATAATAGGCATAAATATAAGAATCCCATCATAAGTCCATTCTTGATTTATACGTTCATTTTCGTTACAAGTTACCGGTCGTTCATAATTTCGTATTTGGCATAAATCCAAGAATTCCATCATAAGTCCATTCTTGATTTATGCTTTCTGTCCGTCGTTCCCCAACTCGTTGGGAGGGCCAAGTTACCCTCATTGTGCACAATGTCGTGGCTGGAGCGACCACCCAGGGAATCCCGTCATAAGTCCATTCCTGCATAAATATCCCGGCATTCCCCAAATCGTTGAGAGGGCCCATACCCTTTGATTCCATGTTGATAAGTGTTTCCATCGCGTTAGTAACAAATCCAAGAATCTCGTCATAAGTCCATTCTTGATTTGTTCTATCATTTCCTTTTTATTGTTTTTACAGTGCCTAACCAAGGCCATCAAATTGTGTCATCTTATTTATACCACGCCATCGTGTCCACTTACTAAATCACATCTTGTTTTATGTGATAGATTCAAGATTTAGTGCGAGTAGCCCTCGTGGGACACATTCTCATATTTGATGTTCATTTATCACATTTAACCACTTACGTAAATTTCTTCAATAACTAACTCCACCTTGGTAAATCCAAGGGAAATAACCAAGTCCGACAATACCATGTATTGTACACGCATCCAAGACGTCCAACTATCCATACTCTCATCCGTCGCGATGAGATCAAGATGACCGTCAACCATCCAAGATAAAGTATTACACCAAATTCACGAAACCCGATAATCTAACTTTATTACCACATTTATTAAGGGCATTTTACCGACTCATAGATGTTCATCTATACCTCAAGGACTTTACGATATTTACGCGGACTCAACGCAACCTACAATGTAACCAAATGAGTCCTACAATGGTCCAACAGTGTCAATTCTTCTAATACACGACCCACGACTAATGTGGGTAATTTATCAAATATTTATATACGTAAACCTCTAACGGCATGATATCAAACGACTCGCAGGCCCAAGATCACCGCTTAATTCCAACAAAACACAGAAATCCTACGTACACACATACATACTTAGTAGGAGTTAGAGATTTTACCCACCGGAGTCACCGAAACACTAAGTCTGCCGCGAGACGCCAAAACAGCCGCGAGCCACAGCACCAACTGGGCGAACGTCACCACAAGTCCGCAAGCCAATCAAAACAATACAGTTAAACGTCTGCCGCCACAATCGACCCTGCACGTACAGCCAGGTACAACTAATTACACGCTCGCAGATACAGAAACCCGCACACAGAAACCATCGCACAACCATAAATTGTATACACCTATGTGAATACAGAAATGGATATACCTGATAGAATTGACTCAAAAGCGATCGACGCGGACCGCCGCAACACACACAGCTATTGTACGTCGTCCGTACTGCACCGCGACCACCTCTTGCGCTGCTGCCCCATTGCCTCAGCTGAACAACCACCAAGCCGCGCACATCGCCGCGCGTGCCAACCTGAACCACCAACGCTGACATGGACCACCTGCTGCGGCCTCCTCCTTCGCTGCCTCCACCGTGCGCCACCGCGCGAAGCCACCAGCCTACGCGCGCCTAAACCGTGGCTGCTCGTCGCCATCCACCAGCACCACACCGCTACGTCGCCCTCTGTCCCGCTACACCCTCTGCCCCGCGCGCCACCAGCCGCCATCGTCCCTCCCCGTGCACCAACCACCACAGCCGCCGCCCGTCGCCATTGTTGCCGCCGCCCTCACCCATCGCCACCACCATCAGCCCGCAGTCGCCTGAACCACCAACGTCTCCCTCCACTCTCTCTTGCTCTCTTGCAGTCATGGAGGAACGAGGGTTTGCTTTCGTCGAGGGAAGGGGGAAGGGGTAACGGGGAAATGGGGGCTGAAGTGTATGGGGGGGGAAAAACTTACGGGATGGGTAGGGTAGTTTTAGGGTTACTGAAAGGGGGAATTTAGTTTAGGTTTTTAATTTATTTTTTTGTTTTGTTTTGTATTAATAATTACTTATATTATTATTAATATCATTAATAATAATATAATTAATTCTATTATCCTTATAAATAAAAGAGGGACCCGATGCATGATTAAAAAATTTCCGAATTCAATTTAACGGACCAAAATAATTTAAACTACTATTCCGCTGTAAAAAAATTTGACAATTTAGTTTAACGGGACACAGAAAAATCGGATCGTTACAAGTAAAATATCTAAGGATCGTTATTTCAAATCATAAGGCTTTTATCTCAAAACTCATCTTTTAATCAAGAAAGTCTTTATTTTTATTAGAAAACTCAATACTTAAAGATATTCATATTTCGCTTTCAAAATATTCCTTTCCCCAAATCCTTTATTTTCAACGCACACCAAAATACCTTTTTCCCATATTGAATTACCATTTCCTATTATCTTTCAAGTTTATATAAAAATTTATATATCAAGATCATCTCGATCAGCATCAATCTCATCACAAATCACAACTCATCTCAAATAACTATAATAGCCAAGGGTCATTCAATTCCGCTGACCAGTGTTATGACAGATCTGTAACCTCGTATATCATTCCCGATAGGCACATGAGATATGATTCAAATATCACTCATAATATCGTCCTAGTAGTAGGGAACATATACACCTTACATTATGAGCCGAAGGCCAGAGCTATCACTTTATATTATAAGCACAGGGCCAGAGCTATCACCTTACATTATAAGCGCATGGCGAGGGCTACAAGGCTATGATAGCATAATACATACTTTATAATTATTTTTCTTTAACTCTTTCAAAAGTCTTTCCAAATATCAAACCAATTCCTTAACTTTTCATATCTCTTCCAAAAACCTTTCTTTTTCTTTTTTCCTTAAACACATATTCTTCTCATTCCAAAACATTATTTACAATATTTATTTCTCAAAGCATCTCTTTTAAAACCATTTTCATCCTTCAATACATTATTTTACCAAACCATAAGAATAACCCTTTTATCCTAAAAACCACTTTACGTTATAAGATCATCCTCTTGTAACCTTTTCTTTCCAAATCTTGCGATCCATAGAATTTCAACTCATTTTCACCAAATCAGTTAAAAAACACATATTTATACTATAAAAAGTACTAATATATCTAAATTATACAAGTCTATAGAGTATTCACCTGAATATGATGAGCTACTCAACGATCTGCTTCCCTTTACGATGAGCCGAACATGAAGGCTCTCCAACACCTAGAAAATAACCAACTGAGCTATATAAGAATCAATACTTGAATTTAATTAACTTTCTAATCTTATTTTAATCCCTTTTCCAACTCTTAATACATCCAAACATCTTTTTTTAAAACCTCTGATTAACTTCTGAAAATAAGTAAAAACCAATATCCAAGATTTCAAATTTCCTTTATAATTTCTTCTTGATCTACCGGTAAATGGAGTGTCATCTTTCGGTAAACGGGGTTATAAGACCTCTGTACTAATCTAATCTTCTAGTAGATAGAGAATGATCTTCTGGTAGATGGGGTTATAAGACCCTATACTAATATGATCTTCTAGTAGATGGGGAATGATCTTCTGGTAGATGGGGTTATAAGATCCTATACTAATCTGATCTTTTGGTAGATGGAAAATGATCTTCTGGTAGATGGGGGGTTACTGTTCATCATCTTCCTCCACGAAAAATTTACTGTTCATTCAATTTTTTTCTTTTAAAACTTATATTGTTCACTCCCCTTTTCACCTACCAATTCTAATCCGATTAACTTCAAATTTTGAACACAAGTTCTACAACTAATTTGGAACAACTCTGTTTAAATAGATTTTGGAATTGTTACCTCAAATCAAAAAAAATATAAAATTCGGAAGAATTGTCACAGCCTTGGTTTCCTCTAACTCCTTGCACTGTTCATCTTCTTCATCCTATACTTTCTGAAATTCGACCCCAAAACTATTGATTAACCTGAACTCAAAACCAAATGATCTAATTGAAATTTAGAACAACTCTACAAATTTGGTTTGATGCAATCTTACCTCAAATTTCCCAAAAAAATTCTGAAACTTATGCCGCACTTGAAATCTCCCCTCTTCTTAACCCACCGTTCACTCTTCTTCTTCAATGTCCTTCTGCAACTTCAACTCAGAAATCTGAACTCTCTATTCCCTCCTCCGATTAGCTCTCTCTTACCTCTCTTGAACTACTCTCTCTCAATTGATTGATTCCAAATTTACAAGTTATAGAAGTTATGACTTCATATATATTAGTTTTATGTAAAACTCAATTCCTCTACGTAAATGAGCTATAGATTGACAACACTTATCCTCCATACACCTGTACACTTCTAAGAACTACAGCACCTTCATGCAAATCACCTCTCCTTCTCACAATACCACGAACCCCAATTTCTAGATACAATCTTGTATCTCTACACCACTTTGTATGACACCTCACAAGCCAATTCACACTTTTCTTCTAAATCATTAATCTTACCTTTAAACTTAAATCCTTTCACTTAGACCCCCATAACCCTTTAAAAAACTTTCAATCAGATTTGTTTTAAATCCTAATGCCTCAAATAATTCCATAATAATTTTATAAAATTTTAAATTATTCCTCAAAAATTTCCAACTTCCTTAATTATTTTCTTAAATCCAAAATTATTTCTAAATCTCATTTATTATTATAAATTACTCCAAATCATTAATTATTAATCATTAATAATCTTAATATTAAATACGGATCTCACAACTCTCCCCAACTAATAGAAATTTCGTCCACAAATTTAAAACAAACTTAAATCTTCGTGACATATTCCATACTCAAACTCTAACTCAAGACACCCTGTGTCCACAGTCCAGCTGATTCGACTCCTCTAGTCTATAGAACATCAAACCTATACTCTGATACCAAAACTTGTCACGCCACATCCCTAATAACTATAAAGCCAGCTATCTAGAGATGACATGTGGCATAGCATCTACTAATCACAACTTACTCACTAAACCACAACCGAAAATAAAAACTCAGATTATAAATCTCTGATACAATAAACTCTGATGGTACAGACTCAAAATAAATAAAAAGAAACTCCTAGACACATGTTTGAAGAAACTCTACTACAACAACTCAAACTGGTCAACATGACCGATAAAACTCAACACAACAACTGCTACTGCAACTCAAAAAAGAAACAAATAAAAGACTCAACTCTGATACACAACTCTGACAACCACCAAAACTCAAACACTTGAACTGGACTAAACTGCACTGTGGACTCTAGCTTCCAATACCTAAAAAAAGGGCACAAGCGTGCATCAGCGACGACGGCTGGTGAATACGATAGAAATGTATAATAAAGATAAGTAAAATATCTAAGGATCGTTATTTCAAATCATAAGCCTTTATCTCAAAACTCATCTTTTAATCAAGAAAGCCTTTATTTTTATTAGAAAACTCAATACTTAAAGATATTCATATTTCTCTTTCCAAATATTCCTTTCCCAAAATCCTTTATTTTCAACGCACACCAAAATACATTTTTCCCATATTGAATTACTATTTCCTATTATCTTTCAAGTTTATATAAAAATTTATATATCAAGATCATCTCGATCAGCCATCAATCTCATCACAAATCACAACTCATCTCAAATAACCATAATAGTCAAGGGTCATTCAATTCTGCTGACCAGTGTTATTACAGATCTGTAACCTCGTATATCATTCCCGATAGGTATAGGGGATATGATTCAAGGGCCACTCATAATATCGTCCCAGTGGTAGTGAACATATACACCTTACATTATGAGTCGAAGATCAGGGCTATCACCGTACATTATAAGCCCAGAGCCAGAGCTATCACCTTACATTATAAGCCCAGGGCCAGAGCTATCACCTTACATTATAAGCCCAGGGCCAGAGATACAAGGCTATGATAGCATAATCCATACTTTATAATTATTTTTCTTTACCTTTAAACTTAAATCCTTTCACTTAGATCCCCATAACACTTTAAAAACTTTCAATCAGATTTGTTTTAAATCCTAATGCCTCAAATAATTCCATAATAATTTCATAAAATTTTAAATTATTCCTCAAAAAATTTCAACTTCCTTAATTATTTTCTTAAACCCAAAAATTATTTCTAAACCTCATTTATTATTATAAATTACTCCAAATCATTGATTATTAATCATTAATAATCTTAATATTAAATACGGATCTCACATTAATATTCTAGTGAAGTAAAAATACTGCCCAAAAGTATTGCCGAGCTGAGCTTGGTTGAAGCAAAGCTTGCCGAAGGCTCTATGCCCAGAGCTCAGTACAATGCTCAAGCTTACTACTTACCCGAAGCTTAATCTAACCGGAAGTCTTTTTGCCGAGCTGTCAAACTTGGTAGAGACTCAACTAAGACTTTGGCTGAAGGTCAATAATCTGAGCTTAAATGATTTTTGTCGAGCTGATTCTGATGTGAACAAGGTCTTTGCTGATCTTTTCGGATGAAATGGAGCTTTGCCGAATTGAATTGAGAAGTCTAGCAATCTGGAGAGTAATTTCTGAGTTGATGACAATTGACCGAAGCTCAAACGAATGCTTCTGAGAATTTTGAGTGTACGACTGAGAGTTGTCAAACACTAATTTATGATTGGGGTGTGCGGCAAAATGTTTGTCGAACACTTAAGCACAAGAGATGAGATTGCTGAGCTCTTTAAATGAAGTTTTAAGGCTTTGCAAAATTGAAGTCCTTCGGATAGAGTTTCTAGAGAGAAACAGAGAGTATCAATGCTCTCAGTTGCTGTTGTACCAAAATAGAGGTAATGGGAAGAGTATTTATAGGTGAAGGCAAGAATATTAATTCGGATGGTGGCTTATACAAAAACGGCTCCAATTATGAAAAGTGGTCCCACCAGCTGCCCAGCCTTGGATTGTAGTTGGCTGGCCTCATCCCACTCAACCACACACCTTTGGCTTCTTCTGCCGAAGTGCTGCCTGACGCCAGCCCACTCCAAAACTCTTGTCTTACTTGACAGGGTGTCATCTAGATGGCCTGCTCATATGACCGAGCTGCCACGCGACCAACTGAGGTGGCCGAACCTCCACGTGGCTGGACCTCTATGGCTGGAACCCTATTGAGCTCAGCAAAGCTCAGTCGGACTCTCAAACTTTGTTTCCTTACACTAAGGCCCCCAATTTAATTCTTTCCCATATTTCATGACCCCAAGACTAAACAAGTCTAATAAAATCCTCAAGAATTTATATTTGAATGATTAAATATTTCTATTTGATATTTTCTAGGGTCGGGGTCTCACAATATATATCCTAACAAGGAATAGTTTTTCAGCATTGATATGATTGATGGTGGAGCAGTTTTTATGGGCAATGATTATGCATGTAGAACTCTAGGGGTAGGGAAGATCAGGTTGAAGCTACAAGATGGAACAATCTATGTCTTATCGGATGTTCGGTATGTACCAGACCTAAAGAAGAATCTTATATCATTGGGTGCTTTAGACTCCAAGGGGTATCAGATTACAATAAAAGGTAGAGCTCTAAGGGTTGTTTTGGGTGCTATGATCGTGATGAAGGGCATTCGGCAGAATAACTTGTATTTTCTTTAGGGGAGTACAGTTTCGGGTGGAGCAACCACTATTTGCAAAGGTATTGGAGAGGAAATATCTGATACCACCAGATTATGGCATATGAGGCTAGGTCATTCTGGCAAGAAGGCTATGCAGGGACTTGTGAAGCAGAATTTACTGAAGGGTGCCAAGACTTGCAAGATGGATTTCTGTGAGCACTGTGTTCTGGGGAATCAGACTAGAGTCAAGTTCGGCACTGCTATTCACCGTACCAAGAGTACTCTTGACTACGTACATTCAGATGT
>NMUG010003335.1:0-14903 GCA_002855965.1 Monotropa hypopitys
CGTAACCCTTTTCTTCCCCCCTCGTTTTTCCTCCACAACAGCCGCAAGAGAGGGAGAGAGGAGAAGAGACTGGTGGCGGCGCAGCATAGGCGGCGCGGAGGAGGGCTGGGCGACGGTGCTGTGCGCGTAGGGGAGGTGGCAGCAGGTGGTTCATGCTAGGGAGGAGGAGGGTGGCGGTCGCCGGCGCAGGAGGAGGTCGGCGAGGTGGCTGGTGGTGGCGCAGAGAGGAGCTGCGGTGAGAGGCTGCGACGGGAGGCAGCGGCGTTGTGCTGGTGGTTGTGGCGTCGGAGGTTGCGATTGGTGGCTAGCGGCGTTGGGCGGTGGTTCGCGTCTGTTCTATATTGTATTGGAATTAAGCGATGATCTTGGGCCCGCTAGTTGTTTGACGGCGGCAATGGATGTCTGTCTTTCACTCTTCTTTCCAGTTCTGTTTTTCAACCTACCTTGATGGACAGGCACGGGCACGACATGGCACGACACGGATAAAGATGGGCCAATGGGCCATGTCGGGCCTATGCAAATTTTAATTGGGCCGGCACGGCACGACACGATTAATAAATGGGCCAAGCACAGCACGACACGAGGCACATGAGGCACGTAATTAAATGGGTCGGGCTGGCACGGCACGACACGTTTGACACCTCTACGTCAGCTTACTATCGGGCCCCGATAGTTTGATTGTGCAGCATCCATTTTGGGCAGTCATGACCTCCACCCAAAATAGGTAATGATGTAAATGATGTATGAAAAATGTACATATCCAATGTAAGTAAGATTTGTTTTTGAAAATGAAGAAAATCCTTTTTGCAGTTATATCAATAAGTAGGATATAAGCAGTAAAAGTTTCAACGCAACGATTTTTATCAATGTAGAACCTATTTATTTTAGCAACGCGCCCTGTCGTTTTTCTGAAAAGACATAAACAAGATGCAAATCAGTAATAATTTCGAAATTTCGGAAAAGATTTATTTTTGAAAGAGGTTTCGCAAGCCGAAATCTTCAAAGTCCCCAGCGGAGTCGCCAGTTGTCGGGCCGGGAAAATTTTCCATCCTTCCCTCATCTCCCGTCTGGTTGGGAGTCGTTTTCCGGGATGGAAGAATCCGCGCTGTTGGGATTTGTTTAAAAATATGGGGGTTTGTTTGAAAATGATTGGCGGATTGAGTATTCTGGTTTCAAATTTTCGGAGTTGTCACTCGGCATAGAGTTGTGGTGTGCCAAGTCACCAGTATTTTTAATATAAAAAAGATGTCATTTTGTTTGGATAAAATGTCTTTTATTTGGAAAAGGTGTCTGCAAAACCAGAAATTCGAGTTCGTGTGTCTACACCTATGGGGGATATACTTGTACTAAAGTCTTATTATCCAGGTTGTGATATATGTGTGGAGCAAGAGACTTGGAAGGTAGACTTAATACCTATAATTATGATAGACTTGGATGTAATATTGGGAATGGACTTCTTGTCTACGTATTATGCTACCATAGATTGTGTGAGAAGGGTGGTGATTTTTCGGGTTCCGGGGAAAGTAGAGGTAAAAATGTTTGGAGATAAGGTGGAGACCCCTAAATATTTTATTTCTTCTTTGAAGGCCATGTCAATGTTCAGAAAAGGATGTTTGGGATTTTTAGCATGTGTAGTAGATTTGGAGGGCAAGTCAGGTGAAGGGGTTAACATTCCAGTGGTGAGAGAATTCCTTGATGTCTTTCCTGAAGAATTGCCGGGGGTTGTTTCAGATAGAGAGATCGAGTTTACTATTGAGTTGGTATCGGGTACTAGTCCAATTTCGATTGCACCTTATAGAATGGCACCAGCGGAGTTATATGAGTTTAAGGTTCAACTTAAAGAATTGATAGAGAAAAGTTTTGTGAGACCTAGTGTGTCACCTTAGGGAGCAACGGTTTTATTTGTGAAGAAAAAGGATGGGACCATGCAGATGTGTATAGATTATAGACAATTGAATAAAGTTACAGTGAGGAACAAGTATCCGTTACCTAGGATCGACGATTTATTTGACCAACTTCAGGGGGCTTCCGTGTTTTCTAAGATTGATTTATGTTCGGGTTACCATCAATTGAAGGTGATGGATATGGATACTGCTAAGACTGCTTTTCGCACTAGATATGGACATTACGAATTTCTTGTTATGCCTTTTGGGTTAACTAATGCACCGGCCATTTTTATAGATTTGATGAACCGAGTGTTTCAACCGTATCTAGATTCTTTTGTAATTGTTTTCATTAACGATATTTTGATCTATTCACGGTCTAAGGAAGAACACGAAGAGCATTTGAGGTTAGTATTGCAAAAGTTGAGAGAGAAACAACTTTATGGTAAGCTTAGTAAATATGAGTTTTGGTTAGAACAAGTGGTATTTTTGGGTCATGTTATTTCTAAATAGGGAATGTTTGTGGATCCTAAAAAGATTCAAGTAGTGGTGAATTGGGAGAGACCGACTTGTGTTATCGAGATTCGTAGTTTCTTGGGTTTGGCGGGATACTATAGAAGATTCATTGAGGGTTTTTCTTCCATAGCTTTGCCTATGACAAGGTTGACTAGAAAGGGGGTGAGGTTTGAATGGTCGGATGAATGTGAGTCTAGTTTCCGGGTTTTGAAAGAGAAGTTAGTTACGGCGCCTGTTTTGACAATCCCGGAAGGAACAGAGGACTTGGTGATTTACAGTGATGCTTCACTTTGTGGTTTGGGGTGTGTCTTAATGCAACGGGTTAGAGTTATTTCTTTTGCTTCTAGACAACTAAAAACCCATGAAAAGAAGTATCCTACACATGACTTGGAGTTAGCAGACGTAGTGTTTGCTTTGAAACTTTGGAGACATTATTTATACGGGGTAACATGTGAAATGTTTACGGACCATCAAAGTTTGAAGTACCTTTTTACCCCAAAAGATCTTAATTTGAGGCAATGTAGATGGTTGGAGTTGATCAAGGACTACGATTGTAGTATTCATTACTATCCGGGAAAGGCAAATGTAGTAGCGGATGCTTTGACTAGAAAATCTATGGGATCTTTGAGTTGTTTGGATTGTGCTCGAGTTGATAATTTTAAAGAAATGAAAGGCTTGGGAGTGGATATGGCATTTGGGAAGAACATGGCTCTTTTAGCAACACTTGTGGTGAAACCTCTATTTGAAGAACAAATTAGAATTGGGCAAAAGAGTGATGTGTTTTTGGAGAATGTCCGTCAACAAATTTTATTGGGAGAGAAGTCCGAGTTTGTTATTCGGGGTGATGGCATGATAATGTTTGGGAGTTGAATGTGTGTACCGGAAGATATGGAGCTTAGGAGGAATATTTTAGAGGAAGAGCACAATTCTAGATTTGTTATGCATCCGGGAGCAACAAAAATGTATCGTGACTTGCGTGAAAAATTTTGGTGGAGCAGGATGAAGCAAGAGATTATTGATTTTGTGGCTAAGTGTCTTACATGTCAAAGGGTACAGATTGAGCATCAAAGACCGCGAGGGTTAGTTCAAAGTTTACCAATACCCGAGTGGAAGTGGGAACACGTGACGATGGATTTTGTGGTGGGATTGCCAAAGTCTAAGGGCAACTACGATTCTATTTGGGTGATTGTAGACCGGTTAACGAAGTCGGCTCACTTTCTTCCGGTGAGGACTTCTTTCAACACGGACCGTTATGCAAGGATCTATATTGAAGAGATTATTAGATTGCATGGTGCACCGGTGTCTATAGTAAGTGATAGAGATCCAAAATTTAATTCGCGGTTTTGGGCGAGTTTGCAACAAGCTTTGGGTACCTCATTGAAGTTTAGTACCGTTTTTCATCCTCAAACGGATGGGCAATCGGAGAGGACCATTCAAACACTAGAGGATATGTTGCGGTCTTGTGTACTTGATTTTCGAGGAGGATGAGATGACTTTTTGCCATTGATAGAGTTTGCTTATAATAATAGCTTCCAAAGTAGCATTGGGATGGCACCATTTGAGGCCCTATATGGCAGAAGGTGTCGGACACCAACATGTTGGAGTGAAATTGGAGAAACACAAATTTTGGGGCCGGAACTATTGCAAGTAGCATTGGATGGAGTGAAACTAATTCGAGAGAGGTTGAAGGTGGCTCAAAGTCGTCAAAAGAGCTATGCGGACAATAGAAGAAGGGATTTGGAATTTAACGTAGGCGACTATTTATTTATGAAAGTGTCACATTGGAAGGGAGTTATGCGGTTTAGAGGAAGGGAAAAGCTGGCACCTAGATACATTGGTCCATATGAGATTGAAGAGAGAGTTGGGGCTACGTCATACCGTTTGGCATTGCCGGTGGAGTTGTCACGACTTCATAACGTGTTTCATGTCTCTATGTTGCGGAGGTATGTTCACGATCCGACTCATGTTTTGCAAGCGGAACCATTGGAGATAGACGAGGACTTGTCATATGAAGAGAAGCCAGTGAAGATTCTTGATTTCAAATAACAAGTGTTACGTTCTAAAGTGGTGCGATGGGTCAAAGTGTTGTGGCGAAACCATGGTGTTGACGAGGCGACTTGGGAAGGCGAGGAGAGCATGAGGAAGGATCACCCATATTTGTTTTCAGGTATGTTTTTAAATTTTGGGGACGAAATTCCCTAAGGGGGGAGAGTTGTAATACTCGTTCCGTATTATAGATTATTTAATAATAATTCTAAAATTTGTTAGAAGGTGGAGTGGGAATTTATGAGATTTTTAAAAGTGCAATTAGATATTTTTACATGATTATACAATTATATAAATGCCTAATTATACCAATTAAAGTGTAAGGAGGGAAGGATGGCACACAAGGGCAATAACCAATTAAATGAAGGGGCAATTGGGTAATCTAGCCTAAAAATCTGATTTTAGGGACTTCCAAATAGGGTTAGTCTGTCATTTTGTGTTTGAGAAGGAGGCTAGAGAGAGGAGGAAGAGAGAGGCATGAAAGAAGAGAGAAATTGAAGGCATAGGAGGTGGATTGAGAAGAAAACCTCTTCTTAAACCTTGTTGTAGAGGTAAGCATGATTCCATTGATGTACATATTGTGGTTACATTGCTTGAGAGTTTGCCTAGATTGAGTTTATTTAGATTAATTTCGTTTTTAGTAAAAACCCAAATTTTTGATCTTTGAAATTGGAAATCTAGAGTGTTTTGATGATTGTTAAGGCCACCATTTTGAGTATGTTTGATATAGAGATGTTTAGAACACTTTAGTATAAATGATTTTTGAGTTTTGAAGCAAAAAGATTGAGGTTGGGAAGATTGGAGAAGAAGTGTTCGAAAAATATTTTTCTGAAAAACGATTTCTGAAGAAGGGGTACCGGTCCCCGGCATAGTGGCGTACCGGTCCCCGTTAAGCAGTGGGACGGTGAAAAGCAGGGGTACCGGTCCCTTGAATAGGCGGGGACCGGTCCCCATAATGAAGATTGGTTGGAAATATTGGGGGTACCGGTCCCCCGTAAAGGCGGGTACCGGTCCCCGCTGAGCAGTGAGGTTGGAAGAGGGACGGGTACCGGTCCCCCAAAAAGGCAGGTACCGGTCCCCGCTGGAGGTTTTTGGGCAGTTTTTGGGTAATCTCCCGGGGTATTCGGGGATGGTCTTGGGTCGTGTTTGGTTGGTATTAGAGGTTATTTAAAGACTCTAATAAGTGGATAAAAGACAGTTATTCTTTCAATTCATGATTTCATATCTCCATGCCGTATTTCTTTTCATCGTGGACTAAAATTGTGATTTCTTTGACAGGGACACTTGAGAAAGGCAGTGATGCCTCACTCAAGGGCAATGAGAAGATCTGAGCAGCGGTATTCGGTGAGTGTATGAATTCGGTATATGGAAAGTACTTTGCATGTATTTCAAAGTACATGTTCTTCTTAGTTTAAATTGTTGAAGGCTTTTATGCATGTTTCTACGCTATATGGGGTAAATGATGGAAATTGATGGATATATGCCTTTATGGCCAATAGGGGGACGCCCCTTATTATTCTACGGGTCGAGGTCAATACTGCGGGTTGACGGCTTGTAAGTATATGTCGAGGTTGTGGCTGCGGTACAACGGCATATCATCAATGGGTCGAGGTCAATATTGCGGGTTGACGGCTCATTCATTTTGGGAGCTGTGGTTCCAAATTATTTTAAAAGAGAGATGTTAAAATGTTTGAAAAATGGGCTGAGGCCATATACATATGTAAAAGCTTGGGATGCATGGAATTGGGAGTATGTATTTTAAGAGGTTGGACCCTTGTTTCTTGCAAGTTTAATTCATTGAATGTTTTCGTAAAACTCTTGCAATTGTGAAATCTATATATCCTATTCACACTCGGGTTTCCTTGTGTTTTCTTAAATGCTTGGAAACTAGGTCTTGGATCTAGCGGTCCACTACTTAGCTTGGAGAGAGATGATTGAAGAAATGTAGCTTTGGATGGATGGATTTGAGGCTTGGCTTGAAGGAGTGATTTTGGCTTGTGTGGCGGGATGATTTTGTAGAAGAGCCATTTTCCTTGGCAATTGTACTTTCACTTTCTTTTAGTACTTGTTCCTTAGAAGTAAGATTTGGTACTTGTGGTTTGATGGTAGGAGACTATGACATTGGGATTTCTATATTTGCGCTTGATGTTAGTTAATGTTGTCTTAAACTTATTGACTTTTGGGTTCAATGTTAAGAAAATTTTTATTTCCGCATAATTTTGGATGAGAGTTTTGGTAAGGGATGTTACAACAATAGCCCCTCAATTCTTTTCAACTTGTTGGAAAGGATTGATTATATACTGCCAGACGTTGCCTGGTCCATTTGTCTGACTGTGATGCTACGACCGTTGTGCAAAGTTGGGGCATCGCCTACACGTGCGTTGTCCGGTGTGTCTGCAGGCCATCATGATTACCTTGTAACCGTCATTTTAAAACGTCCATGTGGCATCTTTTTATTGGCTAGGGGTGTCGGCATGTACAGACGCGACATCTGATGGATGCCTCCTCGAGCCCTGCACTGGTCGTTGATTTGACGGTGCCTCCTCCTTGCGGATCATGCGAGGCGGTGGTCTCCTTGTCTCCCCCTTTCCCTTATAAATACGAGGGGAAAGAGGCTGAGTCTTCACCTCTGAAATTTGGTCTCCGATGCCCTAGCATCCGGTCCTTCGCCTTCCAACTTTCAAGCTTCCGGTCTTCAACATTAAGCCCTCCGGTCTTCAAGCTTCATTAGATCTTTAGGTATCATCTGGACCCTTCAGGTTATGTTTTTATTCTTGTTTTGAGCGATCTTCTGCCCGATCGGTGGGAGGTTTGCTGGTCTGACTGCCTGTCTGCCGGACTGATGCCATTCCACCGGTGGGTTGTGTATCCACGGGCGGAGGGTACGTAGAGTCGGCGCAAGCCCCATTCCCGTGGATTTATTGCCCTCTAACTTCCATTTGTGGTTGTGTCCGGCAGGATGTGAGCAGACAATGTCGGACTCTAGCCACACCCCATCAAACTCTGGAACGGAGACCAATTCCGACCGATGGTCCGAATCTTCATCAGTCTCGTCTTCTCCCGAGACTGTAAGGGAGATGGTAAGCAGTGAATATTCGTCTCCATCACCACTGAATATCATTCTTCCTGCTGCTGCTGTGGAGGCGGAGGAGAGGGTTGAAGCTGAAGAAGTGGATGAGGCTGCCGAACCAACCGGCAGGCGCCTCTCCCCTACCTCCAGCACTCTAGTGGGCTCCCTTCCCTGCCGGTTGACTTTAGGCAGAGACATTCCATCCCGTCCGATGTCCTGTTTGAGTTGCTATTCGAGCCTAGGGAGGTCCCCTGTGCCGATAACCATGTGACCTTCCCCCTCATGGACATTGCCGAGGGGGGTCTTCGGTTCCCTGTAGATGAGTTCATTAGGGACTTCCTGCTAGAGTATGGGTTGACCCCGTTTCAGTTGTCGGTGAATGTGTATCGCGTCACCGGCTGCATCGGGAAACTGTACCGAACCCAGGGCCTCACCTTCACCGTACCTAACCTGTTCTCCCTCTTCACCCTGTCCCACAATAGAAAGTCCGGACGTTATTTTTTGAGCACCCGGGTAGGGGTGGGAGACCTTTTTACCCGCCTCTCGGACTCTAAGAAATGGGAAAATATTTATCTGGTAGTGTCCAGAGGCTACAACAATCCTTTGGATGGAAGCAAGCCCCTGGCGACTGAGAGGGGATCGCCTGGTAAGCTTCCATTGCATCTTCAAACTGTTCTAACCATTTATTCATGCCGACTGAATCCGTTTTATCTATTTTGCAGCTTTTTCTAAGGTGACCCTCTGGCTGAAGAAGCAAGCAGTCGCTGAAAATGTTGATGCGCTTCGGGCCCTGCCAAGAAGGGACGCTCCTCAGCTCTTCATTACCGACCGACATACTTGTCCTTTCTAAAGGACAGAACGAAGAGAGAACATAGACGAGCTGCTGTCGGACCATCGCAGACTGTAGAGATGAGGGAAGGGATTGATTAGTCACAGCCCATTTGATCGGATTTTGTGAGGAAGAAGAGAAAGGGCGCTACTCCGGCTGCTGAAGTATTGACCCAGGTGCCGCCCACTTTGGGGGCCAATATTCTGATCGCCTTGAATGTTGATGCTGGAACTCCAGAGGCTATTACCAGAGACAAGAGGCCGAGGGAAGAGCCGTCTGGCAACCAGGCTCATCAGTCCCCAAAGTGGACAGAGCTGTCGGCTCCAAGGGATCGTGAGAAGTAGCCGACCGTAGAGGCCATAAAGATCTGGCAGCTGCGGACTGCACGGAGCGACGACGGAGATGTGTTGGCAGCTGAGAGCGTAGTTTCCAATAATAAGCTGGCCCACAACTACGCCCAACTGCTCGAGTCTCCGGGGAACATATCTTCTCTGCCGGCCACCCTTCCTTCCCGGCTAGACCATGGCTTCGCCTCACTGATCGAGATAATGCTCCGAATGCTTTGTGCATATTGTTGAACCTGTATTATGCTTTGCTAATTGTTTGTATTTATCAGGGCATCATCTGCTTCTCTTCCATCTATCCCCGTCTAATCTAGATGTCCGAGGAGAGGAGCAGGTTTAAAGACCAGGTCACCGTGCAGGAGGAAAAGAATATCGGCCTTCAGCTCGCCCATGACCAGGAGAGGAAGAAGGTTGCCGACCTAGTAAAGGCATTGGCGCACGAGAAGTACTCGTCCACGAAGAAGCTAGCTTCCGAGAGGAAGAAGGCAATAGCCAAGGCAGAGGAGTCCAATAAGGCTGGCTACCAGGAGGGCCTGTCTGATGTGCGGGATCACCTTCGGGATCAGTGCTGAGAACAGATGGAGGAGCAGTACAAGAACAGTTACACGCTCAGCTTCAAGACCGGACACCGGACTGGCTATCACCTGGCACTACAGACAGTGTATATTGATGAAGCCCATCCGGCCTGGTGCTACGCCGTGGAGCCAGATGTGGAGCTATCGCCTGTCGAAGACACTTTCCTGGAGGTGGATGAAGAAGATGATGAAGAAGAAGTGGACCCCCGGCAGGCAATGACCCTCCGACTTAGCAGTGATGGCCTCCGTCCTTTTTCCCTTGCCCTACTTTTTTGAAAATGAAAGTGTATTTTGGATGCCTGATCTGGATAACTTCTTTTTCAATGGATGCTTCTTGTGTTTGCCAACTTGCTATATTTTTTGCACAAGTATTATCCTCCGTCTGAATCGAAGGTTTTACCAGGTCTTTTGATGTATGCCAGAGAGCCTTATCCAAGTGGGCAACGGAAGCCTAGCGGGTGACCACCGGAGGCTTGACCTTGATAGGACCAACAAAAGCCAGGTGGAGGACCACTGGAGGCTTGGTCACCAAGTGTTTTTGCCCTGACCAACAGAAGTCTTGGCAGATGACTGCCGATGGCTTGGCCAATTGGGGCGAACTTATGAGGGTATTGTGCTAGGACCGACAAAAGTCTGGAGGATGACCGCCGGAGGCTCAACCATTATAGAGAAGTCCTTGGCCAGAGGTTGGTGCAAACGACTGCTGAAGACACGGTTAATGGGCGAACCCATAAGGGTATTGCGCTAGGACTGACAGAAGCCTGGAGGATGACCGCTGGAGGCTCGGCCATTATAGTGAAATCCATGACCGGAGGTCGGTGCAGATGACTGTTGAAGACACGGTCAAGGGGCAAACCCATGAGAGTATTGTGTTAGGACCGACAGAAGCCTGATAGATGACCACCGGAGGCTCGGACATTATAGCGAAATCCTTGACCGTAGGTCGGTATAGATGACTGTTGAAGACACGGTCAAGGGGAGAACCCATGAGGGTATTGTTCTAGAACTGACAGAAGCCTGGCGGATGACTGCCGGGGGCTCGACCATTGTAGCAAAATTCTTCCTTGGCTGGGGCCCGGTGCAGACGACTGCTGAAGGCTTGACCAAAGAAGGGTCCTTGACCAATAGAAGCCTGGCGGGAGACCGCTGGAGGCTTGGCCAAGGGGAGTGAGCCGACTGGAGGGATGGAACTGCTGGTGTGGTGGAATGCGCCCAATTAGTAAAGAAAATTACATATATATTTTATACAAATTAATGGTAATATTTTCTAAGGTTGAGGGCATTCCATGATTTGCCAACAGGCGTGCCGTCCATCTCCTTTAGCTTGTAGGCTCCTTTACCGATGACTTTAGTGATTCTGAACGGACCCTCCCAGTAGGGCATGAGCTTCTGCTTCTTGCTTTTCAGGACCACCTTCCGGAGCACTAGTTCGTTCGGCTTGAATACCCAGAGACGGACATTTTTGTTGAAGCCCCTGGCGACCTCTTGTTGATAGGAGGCTAGTCTGATCCTAGCGGACTCCCTTTTTTCCTCTGCAAGATCTAGGTCGGTATCCAGGGTAGAGTCGTTTGTCGGATGATCGAAGTATTGTGTCCGAATGGTGGGGAATCTTGTCTGTATAGGGATGACGGCCTCCACGCCGAAGGCCATAGAGTAAGGAGTCTGGCTAGTTGATCGGTGTGGCATGGTCCGGTAGGCCCAGAGTACATGTGAGAGCTTTTCTTCCCATTTCCCCTTCTTCGACTCCAGCCTCCTCTTGAGTCCGACTGAAATGGTTTTGTTGGATGCTTTGGACTGGCCATTGTATTGAGGATAGTAGGGGGTGAAGTTAAAGAATCTGATGCCGAGCTCGTCGCATGTGATGGAGACAAGGTTGCTGACGAACTAAGTGCCGTTGTCTGACACTATGGCGTATGGCACATCGAATCTGGAGATGACGTTCTTCCATATGAAGCGCTTGATGTTGGCAGCTGTGATGGTAACGAGGGGTTCAACCTCAACCCATTTTGTGGTGACCGGTATCCGGAGAGGGTTTTGGATCCTATGTGCTTGTCTGGACGGTTGAGAACTGGTGTTTCGGATGGCCGAGCGGGTCACCTATAAGAGAAGAGGGGTTCACCTGCTTGGCTCCTGTAAAAAAAGTGTCAGTGCCCACCAGTTGGTAGTGACAAAGAGGGGCCTCCGATGGCTAAGTCAGTAACTGTAGGAGAGAGGCAATCGAAAACTAAAAGAGTGATCGGATAGAGTTAAGAAGTCAATCCCGTGAATAATGGACCACAGTTCAGCTCCCAACAAACAAGAATCCAACTTAAGTCAACACATCACCGGTTTAAATTTCCAAAGAATCAAAACCCATTTCGTTGAATCTAGGACCATGTATTTCTCACGTAATCACCATAAAACACATATGTACTCCTCTAATTCGTCCACTGTGCTCTAATTCCATAGGTCATATAATCCTCATCTATCCATAATGATTAACAACGACGTAGCATGTCGACCGTTCTTGTTTTGCTAAAATTGCAGTCCATGAGTCCTACAATTCTCTGTCCTACTCAATATAAGCCATTAATATTCTAAAGTATACCTCCATTATTCAGATAATAAGATAGTTTACTCCCCATTGATTCGTCAACCAAAACGATACTAGAAGAAATCGTCTTACACATTTCTGCTAAGTCTATCGAATGCAAAACTGTAAGCATTTAGTGTTACTCATCCATTCAATCCAGTACTGTGGAACTTCACTTGTTTCTCCCATATTGCTCTCAAAATAGTTGCGAGTCCAGAGCAGAGGCACCAAATCCATCCCGAGACACCCCGAACTGATCTAAAATTCTCAGGAGTCAATTGAACTCACCACAAAACATAATTCGACTCAATTGGAGATGGAAACTTGAGATGTGGAGGCACCAAATCAATTCTGAACATTAGAATAACAAACCAAAGGATTTAAAACACTTATTCAAGATGAGCGGCCTCATGAACTTTGAATCATGGACCGATAGATTTGATTTAAAGCATAAATTAATTCTTGAAAATATTTATGAAAATACGAGTCGTGACTATTCCGGAATTTCGTTCCCTGGGTGGATTTGCACCCATGACGTTGCGCAATTGTGGTCGACTGGAGCCCTCCCAACAAGTCGGGGAACTCTGAGGAACTTTACGGGTAGTTTAGTTGATGAACTCCTACCACAGAATTAACTGAAACCTAATAAATCTTGAATTAATTATGATACGCAACTCCCTTAATTTCGTTAAGGTTGAGAAGATGCGGAATTTAATATTTGACTCCCTCGTTTTGTCAAGGTTGAGGTGTGTAATGAAAATACTAATCTGCTTGATTTTGTCAAGTTGAGCATTTTGGAATAAATTCAAATGAATCGATGAAAGTAGATTGTGAAAGAATTTGGAGATGATAGTTGGAATCAAATGGTTTTGGAAAATTTAAAAATGGCCCTCATTGCATGCAACTTTTATTTATCTCGCATTCGCATCTCTTGTCCTAATTTTAGAAATATTAGGCTATAAATTATCTATACTAGGAAATTGCTTAATCCTCTATTTTTAGGTACAAATTCACCTATCTAACCGAGAAGATTGGATGCCATCCCTTAGCTTGGTTGGGAGTGTAGCATTGGATATCACCATTGGTATCTCTCATTTCATGTTGGTTTCTTATTTCTATTGAAAACTCATGTACCTAGACTGTATTATTTTTGAACTCGTCTTACTCCTTTATAAACTTTATTTGATTTCTTGTATGCTTGTATCCCCGTTTCCTTTTATTTTTCGCACTTTGGATTGGGTAAGAATTTTAGTACGTCCAATGTTGTCATATCAAAAATAAAATGATTTGAAAATACAAGGACCATAGGTACACTACATATCCAAAATCAAAAAACAAATAATAATATTACTCATGTAATCTCCAATGGATGGGAAAATCAAAAGACAACAAATAATAATATTAATATTTGACAATATATACACAAAGGGACAACAATGGAGAAAAATCCAATGATTCCTGCATAAGGCTCAAATCTAGTTATGACTCTTCAAATATACATGGTGAGCATATACCAATCTCCGCATATATGGATATGCATCAAACATCTGGTTGAACGGAATTGGTTCGAGTCAAGTTGTCTCGACGCGTGACCACTACGTAGTAAATGCAGATTGCCAAAACCAAAGCACACACAAAACTGAACACAATGCCAACAACTCCAGCAGGTCCCAACCGCTTCCCGCTACCCATTAGTGGCATCGATTTGCTCTCGTGCGCCAGACTTGATGATACCGTGGTTGCTAGAAGCAGTGGGGAGCAGTTTGATTCGGCACATGGGTCTTGGGTACTGGGTTGGTTAGTGTTGGGGTGGAAAAAGTCGAATGCCGATGGTGAGAAAGCCATTGGGTTCTCATAAGCAAGCCCGTGGGGAGCTCTGTCTTGGGCTCTGGTAACGGAAAGGAAAGAAAGAAGAGCAAAGATCAATATTGAAGCCATAGGAGGTAGGACTATGGGAAGTGCTTATTTTGGTAGAGTGTCTCTTAAGGTGAAAGTCGTGGTAGCGTTGCTCTATTTGGATACTTTTGAAGTGGGTTTTATAAGGGTCCTGGGGGAGTGGTGGTTGCTTCGAGTGGAATGTTTTGAAGACTGGGGGGGGGGACAGATGATGGGTAGGGGGTATTATGACATTTGGTCTCCCACAATGTCAAACCCAAGGCCTAATTTGGATCAAGGATTTATGAAGGAATTTACCATAAAAAATGATTTCCTATCATTTTCTTTTACCATATGAAAATAAATGGATGGGAAATCATTCATCAAAGGTTTAAGGACCAAAAGGTAAGGAAGTATATTTTGCTCTGTTCTTCTACTGAGATTGCTTATTCTTGGCTTATTTTCACTTTCACTTTGAGCAGTCTAGTTTTCACAATGTACTTGAGATCAATTAAAATAATATTTTAAAATTAATAAATGGTTTTATTTTTTATGTGGAATCACGTGACGTTTTCATACTCGACAGGTGGTATTAACAGATTTCGGCAGAGGGGGATAAGTGTCCTATTTAATACTTTAAGAAACAACTCATACAAAGACAATAGTTGAGGGATGTTAATGTAATTTTCTCTTATTATTATATTTCTTTTGCTTTCCCTTCCGGGAAGAAGCATATTGTTGCTTAGCTTAGAGGGTCAGTAAAGTCCATAAGCATGGCAACTTCTATAATGGATTTCAGCCCTTAGACATGATTGCAAAGGTGCATGCTGTGCTGAAAACAATGCATCCCTTTTTTTCTCTACCTGTTTAGTAGTTCCTCCAGGAGAGGACAGTGAATGTGTATTAAGCCCTTTAATAATTATCACAAGGTCCATGCCTTAGAATAAAATGGACTTCACATGTTATGCACATCCCGTATCCCAGGAATTGTCTATCAGACACAAGCCTGTTGGGGTGAAGATAACCAAGAGAGAGAGATCAGAGAAGACTTGTATTCTCCATTGATTCATAGTGGATTCGTGTTGGCTCCCGTGGACGTAGGTATACATTGCACTTTGTATATCGAACCACGTAAATCTGTGTGTCCTGTGTTCTTTTGATTTCTGTTTTCTTTGCGCACTGTTTTCTTTAGA
>NMUG010003336.1:0-14902 GCA_002855965.1 Monotropa hypopitys
CTCCATGTATTTCATATGTTGTTTTTATGTTAACTTTTAGTATGTGTGTGTAATCTAGTGATTAGGCCTAGATATAGGTTAGTCTATGGCCTAGGTTAGCTAATGAGTTTCGATAGGTGTTAGGATATAATTTTGGTAAAAGTTAGTATTTAATCCTTCATTTATTCATACCCGTGTTAGTTAACCTATTTGATACGTCGTCGACATAAGATGGCACGACGTATGCTTGTAGCTCTGTCGTCACGATAGTATGCAGTAAGATGCTCAAGTGATCAATTCTACCTAGTACTCGAATCGTATTCTTTCACAATTATAATGGAAACATCTTCCGAGCAACGACCTATGACACGGTCTAGTTCGTGTATGATTGGAATTCATAACTACCCTTAGCCAAGATTAATTTGTATCTATGGCTTAATCCCCTTTAGTTTATTTAAACTTCAAATTTTAGTCCTATAACTTAGGACATAACAAACAAAACTCACATTCAAGGCTTAGCGTCCTACCGCTAAAACCCGTCTTCTACTACAAATCTCTTTCTTTGACTTACAAAACAAACAAACCGTCTCTGTGGATACGATCCTGGACTTACCAGATATTATACTAGCTCCGACAAGTGCCTTACGCTTGGGGTTGCTTTTGTCACAATAATAACAGACACACAAAAGAGCTAAGCAATAGTGTTGCCTATTTACTTTGGGATTACCTTATGAAGGATGTTCTGGAAGATCATCCTTGATGTTTCAGAACACCTAGTCTCTTTTGTTAGTTGGTTGTCCTGTGCCAAGGTCTTGTTTATAAATACCCGTCTGTACCATTCTCAAATGAATTGAATGAAACTTTTGTATTTTTAGTTTCTCTCTCTAGATCTTTCTCTCATTTGTTAACACCCCAGTTGAGCGGTATCTTATGCGGTATCTTGCACTGCGGTATCTACTGCGGTATCTTATGCAGTATCTTGCACTGCGGTATCTACTGTGTTATCTACTGCGGTAACTTATGTGGTATCTACTACGGTATCTTCTACGGTTTCTTGTGGAGTGACCAGATACCGGTATCTTGTGAACCAAGATACCGATATCTTGGTGTTCGGGCAGAAAGTGAAATTTTTAGAAAAATGTAAAAATTGGAGTTTTGAGTTAAAATAAGTCATATATTATTATTCTAATGATAAAATCATATTTATAGGTGGTTGAGATGCCGTTTGGAGGATCTTGGAGGTTCTGTCAATTAGGTGAGTACTTCTATGACTTGTATAAGGTTTAGATAAGTCCTATGTATTTTTATATAGTACGTACATGTAGTGGAGTTGTGTTCTTTGAAAACGTTTTAAAAAGAAGGAAATCCTTTGGATCACAAATGTGTTTTTAAGTGAAAAGTGGTTTCTGAGAAAATACAAGTAAACGATTTTGGTGTGTGTTTAAAATAATGATTTTGAGAAAATGGTGTAAAACATGGTGTTGTGTGTGTTTAAATAAAAATGGTGTTGAAATGGTGTTTTATAATTCAAGGTGTGGTGTTAACTTATAAATGGTAAAAAATGGAGATTTATACAAAAATGGTGTTAATTACAAAATGGTGTTATTTTGGTGCGAGTAAAATGTATATATTTCAAAAGGTGTTTTTAAATCATATAATGATATTTTGGAGTGCCTTAATAGCCTTGCCATAGATCAGGTGGGTCTATGGATCAATTATGCACAGGTGGTGCTATTGGTGTTGGTGTTGGTGTTATTATATACCTGGTGGGGTATATGTCCTTACCACTGGGGCTGGTGTAGTGGCACTTGGATCATTTCTAGTTGCTTATCCTAGTATGTACCCAAGGTATCAGATCTAACTTTAACGGTTAGTCACCGGACGTTAATGACTCTTGGCTATTATAGTACGAGTATGCATATATATATATAAGGTGTGGTGTGTGTGGTGTGTGTTTGGTGTGGTGTGGTGTTGATCTATATAAGATCATTACTGATGTTGGTGTTTCCACAAGTTGGTAAATAATGGTGTTTATAAAATAAATATAAACGGTGTTTGGTGCTGAGTTTAAAAGAGTTAGAACAGTGATTTTTGGTGTTGAGTATAAAAAGAGAGAAAACTGTGTTTGTGTGAGTTAAAGAGAAAAAGGATGATTTTGAGCTATATATATATCAAAGGTGTATAAAAAGGTGTTGTGTGAGTAAAGTAAAGGCGATTTCATAAAAAGGAAATGGATTTTGGAAAAGGGTGTGTGTGTATAGTTTTAAAAAAATGGTGACCCTTAAATATTTTGACTTCTTTTCTTTATGCTTTTCATATTAGTATTCACGAGCCGTCGTTGCTGATACACGTTTATGTTTTTCTTTTTAGGTGCTTGGAGCTAGTGTCCCAGTCCAGTCCAGCTGACGAGTAGTGTGGTGTTGTGAGTCTTTTCTCTTTTCTTGAGTCTGTTGTAGTAGTGGTGTTCTGGCCTTGAGCCAGGGTGTTGTCGAGTTGTTGTTGTTTCGAGTTATTGTTGTAGTTCAGAGTTGTAGTAGTAGCAGCAGTGTTGAGTTGGCCATGTGCCAGAGTTGTACCTTTTTCTTTCTGTGAGTCGTTGTACCAACCAGAGCAGTTGTTTTTATTTTTATTATTTCAGTTTTTCGCGTAGTTGTTGTCTGATTTTGTCTGTCGTGTTGTGGTGGTTTTGAGTTTAGTAGTTGCTAAGCCGTCGCGCCCGTCCCTTAATGACCGTCATTATCTTGGTTACTGGGGACGGGTCACGACAGATCGACCAGTAGGGCACTGAACCATACGGTCGACCAGAAGATCCTCAAGTTGGTAGAACTTATCTACCCTCTATATGAGGTTGTCCATGTCATTTGGAGGGTTGATCATGAGTTCCCAGAAGATCAGACTGTCAGTCTCAAGGACCATTTTGAAAGAAGTGGCTGCGATGCTCTGGTCACAGTCTTGTATTTCATTATATAGCTCCCAGTATCGATCATTGTATTGTCAAAGGGACTCGCCCTATCATTTCCAGAGGTTGATGAAGGAGTCGACGTCCTTGCACTAGATGGTGCTTGTGACGAAGCGAGCAAGGAACGCCCGCTCAAGATCCCTGAAGCTCTGGATGGATCTTGACGGAAGTTTATTGAACCACAAGGAGCCTTGTGTCCCCAGGCTTGTAGGAAAAACTTTACACATGACGTCTTTGTCGGTCGTGTAAAGGGCCATGACATGCCGAAAGTAAATGAGATGTGTATAAACGTCGATTTTTGGGTCGTCCCTGAAAATTTTGGGCAGATGGAACCCCGAGGGATTGTTGCCTGCTCGATTGTCCTAGAATAGGGGGTGGTATTGAGTTGTCTGAGCCATGCATCCATGCCACAGAGTGCATTCCCTTGGGGGGCTCTAGAGAGAGTATTCTCATGTGCTGTCGACGCTCCTCCCGGTTGTCCCAGTAAGGAGAGGGTGTGTGTGGCGGCAATGCCTGTATCGGTGTTATCTTTCGGGGCTTTAGGGGGCCTATGACTGGGCACTTGTGATGCTCTGCCATGTATGCCTCCGGTCTCCTTCTCCGAAACTCGCCTGACCTCCCTCATTCCGGATGGACCGGGATGAAAACCCTGTGATCATATACATATAGAGTCCTGTTTGATACCCTCAAGGACCAGGCACTGTAGGTAGATTCGCTGCACGCTTGTTGTTCAGGGTCTATTCCGTGTCTCCTGTCTGTTTGTTGTATGGGGTCTGCCTTTCCTTTTCCTTGCCGACCTTATATCGACTTCTATCCCCAGAGTTTGATGTTATAGAGGCTGCTCATGGGGGCAGCTGGGTAAGCTTGATGACCTTTTCTTTAAGGAAGGCGATCTCAATAGTCTTCTCCCTTATCATTTTGTCCACAATAGATGCTAACTCAGAGCTGGACCTAGCCGGAGGATGGGTGGAGGAAGGGTCGAGGATCCCCAGGGACAAGTGGGGGGTCGTCGCTGGTAGTAGCGAAGGAAGAGGAGAAAGACCAGATAACTATGTGCTCCTAGCAGAGGGGGATATGTCAGTTCCCATGGATTAGAAGCCCCAAGAAGGTATAGGAAGAACCACCAAAAATCTAGAGTTATAGTGATTCCAAGTAGAATCGCCAATTGTGGCGTCTGTTTCCCCAGATTTGCTGACTTTCGGCTGAATCCTTCGGCAAACGGTAGATCAATAACAATACTAGAGCTTCAAGTGGGCTAACCTACAATACCAGATCCTTTTACTTGTCTCTTACAAAATAAAGGTTAGTGCCCACTGGTCGGCAGTGACCAGACGGGGCCTTTGAAGATTAAGTCAGATCCTGTTTTAGGAGAAGAGAAAGGAAGGACTGCAAATAGAGGGGTTCAGAGAGAGGGGATCGGCAGATCTCTTTAATAGTACCTCAATGGGGTATTTATAGGAAGAACCTGACTTGGGGTCCAAGGATGGTGCGTGGGCACGCGTCGCTGGTCCCTCTGGATGACGTCAGTCCTAGTATTGCACATGTTGGGCCAACTGGGCCGGTGCAGTCGGTGAGCCAGGTCATTGTACAGACAATGGAGTTGTGAGCGACCGGATGAAGTGCTTCATCCTATGTTATTGCTGACGGATGGATCCTCCGCTAATCGGTCAGTCAGTCGGGAGTTGTGCCCTTACCACAAGGAGTGTTCACGATGCTCTACTAACCGATATGGTAGCCGAAGGCTATGGAGCCTTTAACCGATGACCCTGTGTTATTTAGAGATGCTTCGGTCATATGGGCCATTTGCATCATTTTTTCTCTGACCAGGTGCATAAAAGAGATGTTCAGAGCGCCGTGAGGCCGGAGCTTTGGTTGGCTCATTTGGATATCCAGAGAGGCTACATTGATTGCCGAAGGGATGCATGATAGACTGTCGGTCACGTCCTTTAGTTATGCAAGAAAAGAATATGTACCGAAGGTCCGTGAGGCCGACGGTCCTGGACGACTCCATTAAGACGTTTAAGGTTGGGTGTGGATTGTCCAGATAATCTGCTATAATGAGTCCGGTTCCTCGGACCGAGGTCCGGCTACCATAAGAATAAAGAAAATAACGCTAATAATAAAGGACAAACAAACTTCATCATTAATCTAATCAAACAATCACAAATATTAGCAGAAAAATAAGTCTCAACACTTACAAACTCAGTCCAATACTTAGAACAAAATAGAGTAGCCCCTCCACCACAGCAGCCACCACCCAGAAATTAAAATCTGAACAAAAGGTAATTAGAGAACAACCCTAATGATATGTTTATACTCCTATGACCTCTAAATCCCTTTAATGCCCTTAATGAAGTACTTAGACACGATAAACCCCATTTAAAACTCGAATCAACTCGTAATTAATCATTTAACCCGCACTCGTCTGGCGCCCCATGTAACCGGAAAATGATTTCGGGTGCATTGGTAACCAGTTCCGGAGTCCTCTGGTTCTTCCTTCTTTCTTGCATGTTGTAAGGGAAACCTGTTTCAGGTTGCATGAGAACCGGTTTTGGAGTCCTCTGGTTCCTTGCCTTTGGGTGGATACTGGTTACGGTTGAAAGATGCGGTTGCACAACGGTTTTGGTGCCATGTGCAACCGGTTTCGGGGTCGACTAGAACAACTTCCTTCCTTCCCTGCAACTATTGGGGAACATATTCCAATGTATGGGGCCGGTTTCGGGGTTGACTGGAGTACTTCTTTGATGTCTCCTTGCTCATTGTACTCCGATGATTTGGATGGTTTGGTGATGACAACAATGTCCTGTAAAAACACTTAAGATGCCAAAAACTAACAAAATCTCATATTAGCTTATTTTATCATTAAAAGGCTCAATTAACGATGATATGAAAATCATAGGAATAACAAGCATTTAACAATGAAAGCACACAGAGGTAGGGAGAAGATGGTCTTGATTTGCACAATTGTGTGCCAATCACACTCCCATTTCTGGAAAATAGCCTTCTTCACCTCACCATTTTTAGGAATTCCCAGCCTTCTATTCCCTCTCTATTTCTGAAAACCCCTTGGCCTATTCCTTTTATATTTCCAGAAATTCAACCTTAATGACTTAATCATTCTCCTTCTGTTTTCTGGTAAAACAACCTTGTGTACATCTATATTTTTTGGAAATCCCAGTACTCTTTCAACCTCCATTCTTCCTCTTTGTTGGAAATTCAAATGTACCGCTACCTCAACTCCTATGCCACTTTTCCCAGTAAGTGAATGGTTATTCCAATTATTTTTTAGGGACTAAATCAATCATATTTAAATTCAAAATTTATTTTGAACTCTTTACTCATTTCCTATTCCCACTTTGATAAAAGATCTTTTTAGATTAACTCAACATCATTGTCATTCCCTAAGCAATTAGTCAATCTAATTTCCATCCACATTATACATTTATTTATAAAATTACATTAAAATAAGATTTTATAGGATGATTGTTACAACTAAGGTAAGGTAAGAGGTAGACCTAAATTGACTATAGAAACGATAATTCGTAAAAATCTAAGTTTGTTAGGTATAACAGAATACGATGTACTCGACAGAGTCCATTGAAAAAAGAATTCATGTAACCGAATCCAATTGATTGAAACTTAAGACTCAATTTGATGTGATTTATTTTATTTGCACTATATACTAAACATGTGCAATTTACCTCTTGTTTTTTATTATTTTACAAAAAATTAAAAAATTCATATAACGTGACATAAGTTTCTCATCACACATTAATTGTATTTTATTAATTAGTTTAAAATTTTAATCCATAAATTCTTTTTATTAATGAAAAGTAGAAATCTCACTATGATAAAAAATTTGAGTTGTGCTAAGTTCACGCTCTCGTGCTAAGTTCATACTCTCGGTCATATCCTTGTGGGGTGGGGGCCATATCGTACCATGCATGAAAAATTTAAATATTTCTTTAAAAATTTTGTTCAATTGGAGTATTTAAATTTTATATCTAGGATAATTTTTGTAACGACTCGAATTTCTATAATATTTTTCGGATTGAAATCGTGCCTCAAATTGATTCTTAAATACCAAATTTCTTCTCCAATTTGTCTACGTCTTGTGAATATAGTCCCGGGATGCTTTTGAACCTTGATGCATCGTTTGACTTGAGTTCGAGATGTTTCGGGGTGGTTCGGAACCTTGTTTCCATCAATTTTCCTCTTTCTGGTGCAATTGCACCGATGCAGGAGGATTGTTGGTGCTATTGTTTAGGTTCTGGAGCAGTTGCACTGGTGCAACTGAGATGTGCACCGGTACAGAGAGGATCTGATGCTACTGCTCAATTTTTGGGAACAGTTGCACTGGTGCAGTGTGGATGTGCACCGGTGCAAAAAGAATTGTGAGCCCACTGTTCGAATATTTAAGCAGTTGCATCGGTACAGCTAAGGCTTCCACCGGTACAGGGTGGGTTTGCATCGGTGCAACATTGCTGTGCATCGATGCAGAGTCTGTCTGGCAGACCTCATTAAGGGCAAACTTGTCTTTATTCCTTGGGGGCTATATATATCATCTTAAGCCCGAATTCCCTCATTCCTACCCTTCTTCTCCACCTCTCTAACCATATTCTCTCAAACTCTTTCAACCTCCATTGTTATCCAACCTTAAAGCTTGGAAATCAAGGCTTTAAGGAGCTCCGATCAATAAACGCGAAGGATAAACGATGTTCCTAGCGGCGAGATCTACACATGAAGCACCACAACTTCGTCATTCCTCAAAAATCCGAAGTTAGGGTTTGTTCAAAGCTATATTGAGGTAGGGGATATCCATCTCTAGTAATGTTTTAGATTATGCCTTCTCTTTCTCACTCTTGAAATCCAGTCATGTCGCACAAATTTCGTATATACATATTTGGATCAAATTGACCTAGGGTTGGTAGTTGAATCATGAAATTGATGGGTTTTATAGAGTTTTTATGATCATATACACATTGTACAAGGTTTAATTTCATATTGTGAACACATATGTAAAAAGCCCCAGATCCGTGCATGAATCCTATATTACAAATTAGGGCTTTTGGTCAATTAGTGGTCTTTTAATTAAATTGAGATTGGTTATGTGCAATTGGGCCTAATTAAGGCTTAATAGATGGGTTTGTGACATGGGTCATGTTTTATGAAAATTGGTCGCACATTGCCTTATGTTGCGCAAATTGAAATTGTACATGAAATGGAATGTAATCAATTATGAATACATGCACCCCTTGAAATAATGGATAACCTTGATGTAATTACCAAAGGGAATGTACTTGATCTTTAGGGATTCCTGGGTTTGGATGACTTGTAACAATGATGTGGGATTGATATGTTCTTATGCGGGAATGTACTTGAGTTTGTGGGATTCCTGGGGTGGTCGCTCAACCCACGACATTGTGCACAATGAAGACTGCGTGAGCTCTCCCAATAGCCTTTGGGGAAGACGGATTAAGTTTGGTTAGTGTGTTGACGAGCCACTATCTCAACCTTGCTCTATCAACGTTATAATGATAATTGGATGAATACGAAATGTACTTGACCTTTAGGGATTCCGGGATTCATACCACCTTAGCAAATGATGGATGAATACGAAATGTACTTGATCTTTAGGGATTCCGGAATTCATGTCATCTTGTGAGTTATGGATAAATACGGGATGTACTTGATCTTTAGAGATCTCGGGATTTATCAAATTTTGACAACAAAATACTTACGGGATATACTTGTAATGGAATCCTCTTGTTCATGATATCTTGCAAACATTGAAATAAACGAGAAGTCACAAATGAAACATTGAGATGGAAATGGGAACAGTGAATGCATACTTATATGGATACTTGACTTTAGTGTCCTTGGTTAACACTCTCACTTTTATGTTGGCTCGTAGAGTCACATTGTAGAAATTGGATCATTGCCTTACATTGTCTCATGCATATTGTTTATATCATTCTAAATAGTCACACACTCATTCACGCTAGTCTCGAACATGCTAATTGATAGATATTTCTCTACTTGGCATGATACGCCCTTCCTTTTAGATTTTGCATGTAAGGAACCTCTTCTTGATGATTGTGGAACACATTGATGTTTTGGACTCTTTGGAAGACTTATGGATTTTCCTTTTTTTCAAATTAGCCCCTTTGAGTTGTAATAGGAGTAATGATTTGAAATAACTTAACTTCTCTCTCTTATTATTCTATGTGTTGGACTTTATTCATTTACATTCACTCTCGAATTTTCATGATTATGTGGAATGGGATGCTTGGTACTTAGATTTAGTTAAATTATGATGAACCATGTTTGTT
This sequence comes from Monotropa hypopitys, assembly GCA_002855965.1. NCBI lineage: Eukaryota > Viridiplantae > Streptophyta > Magnoliopsida > Ericales > Ericaceae > Monotropa > Monotropa hypopitys. The sequence continues at coordinate 9,271 of NMUG010003336.1, forward strand.
TCCCCATTTAATAAATGATTTCAAAAAAATAGTTTGAAAATCCGGGACGTGACAACTTGGTATCAGAGCTTTCGGTTTCGAAAACTTAGGCCTTTGGGGAGACTCTTAGTCTCGATGGGTTGCATTGAGTTTGAGTTTGCATCATCTAGCATGGGTGTGTGAATATTTGAGCATGCATTGGCAATGATCTATAGGTTGGTGTCGGTTAGAGAAGTAATACACATGCACTATTCCATTCTTTGGGTGTAACTTCGTTCATTGATTCCATTGATTATGAGAATCCGTTCTTGATATCGTTGAGTTTACTTCTCCTTGATTGGACCTTACATAGTTGATTGAACTATCCACTCGAGCCTTGTATTGCGCTATATTCTTATCGTATTCGTGATCTTTTGTAGAATGTCTCCACGTCGCAATATTGCTTTGGGAAGAGGCCATAGGAACAATGTTCAGGATTCATGTAGCAAAGAAGTTGATGATCATTGAGTGGGTGTGGAGGAGGATGCACCTCCCATAATTCCGGTTCCTGTTTTGGAGGAGCTTATTGCTCCCAGTCAGTTCGCACGAGAGCTTGCAGCCGCCATGGTCAAAACCAGTAGAGGGTTTGCAGCACCAAAGGAGAATGCGGGAAACCGCACGATTGAGGCACTTCGGGAATTTAGGCGCATGGATCCTCCCAAGTTTAATGGAGATGGTGATCCACTTGATGCTGGCCATTGGTTGTTCGAGGTCCGGAAGGTGTTAAACACCTTAGACATTGCGGAGGACAAGTTGAGAGTTTTTTTCACCACTTACCAGCTGACAGGTGAGGCCAGTCAGTGGTGGAGTTCTGTACTCGAGATGAGGCGTGCTAGTCTGCTAGCCAGTGGAGATGCTGATCCATAGACCATTCTGGATCCTATCCGTTCGATGACTTGGGCAGATTTTCAGATGGTTTTTGAGAGTCAGTACTTCCCCGAGAGCTATCAGGAGAATTTGTGGGAGCAGTTCGAGAGGCTTGAGCAGGGCACCATGTCTGTGTCCCAATATGCTATGCGATTCCAGACGCTGTCACGATTTTCTACGGACCTCAGACCGACGGGCAGTCCGAGCATACCATTCATATTCTGGAGGACATGTTGCGCGCTTATATGTTGGACTTCTAGGGAAGTTGGGTTAATCATCTACTGTTGATCGAGTTTGTATACAACAATAGTTTCACTCGAGTATTGGGATGGCACCTTTCGAGGCCTTGTACGGTAGGCCGTGTCGCTCACCTATTTGTTGGCTAGACGTTGGGGAATCCGCTATCATTGGTCCCGAGATGACATAGCAAATCACGGAATAGATCAAGATCATTCGTCAAAGATTGCTTACAGCCCAGAGTCGCTACAAGAGTTATGCCGATCGACGTCGCACTCCTTTGTCTTTCGAGGTTGGTGACCACATTTTCTTACAAATCTCACCTCGTCGCTGTATTTCACGATTCGGGAAGAAGGGAAAGTTGACTCCACGCTACATTAGACCATTCGATATTATTGAAAAGATTGGGGAAGTTGCCTATTGACTCGCTTTACCGTCGAACATTTCCAATGTTCATGATGTGTTCCATATCTCCGTATTGTGCAAGTACGAGCTGGATCCATCGCACATCATAGATTGGTCAAATGTTGAATTGGAAGCCGGTGTATCTTACGAAGAGAGGCCGATACGTATCCTTGATTCACGAGAGCATGTGTTGCGGGGCAAAACCATTCCATTGTTGAAAGTCTTGTGGAGTAACCACTGAGTCGAGGAAGCCACTTGGGAGCTAGAGGATGAGATTCGCGCAAAATTTCTGGATTTGTTTTGATTGTTGGTATCGATTAGTGCTTGTTTTGCATTTTGTACTCCCACCGTAGTTAATTTCGGGGATGAAATTCTTTAAGGTGGTTGAGATGTAACGAATCGAATTTCTATAATATTTTCCGGATTGAAATCGTGCCTCAAATTGATTCTTAAATACCAAATTCCTTCTCCAATTTGTCTATGTCTTGTGAATATAGTCACGGGATGCTTTTGAACCTTGATGCATCCTTTGACTTGAGTTCGGGACGTTTCGGGGTGGTTCGGAATATTGTTTCCATCATTTTTCCCTCTTTCTAGTTCAGTTGCACCGGTGCAGTGTGGGTGTGCACCAGTGTAGTGTGGATTGTTGGTGTTACTATTCAGGTTCTGGAGCAGTTGCACCAGTGCAGCTGAGATGTGCACCAGTGTAAAGAGGGTCTGATGCTACTGCTCAGTTTTTTGGAACAGGTGCACCGGTGGAGTGTGGATGTGCACCGGTGCAGGAAGAATTATGAGCCCAATGTTCGAATATTTAAGCAGTTGCATCGGTACAGCTAAGGCTTGCACCGGTGTAGGGTGGGTTGCACCGGTGCAGAGTCTGTCTGGCAGACCTCATTAAGGGCAAACTTGTCTTTTTTCCTTGGGGGCTATATATATCATCTTAAGCCCGAATTCCCTCATTCCTACCCTTCTTCTCCACCTCTCTAACCATATTCTCTCAAACTCTCTCAACCTCCATTGTTACCCAACCTTAAAGCTTGGAAATCAAGGTTTTAAGGAGCTCCGATCAATAAACGCAAAGGATAAACGATGTTCCTAGCGGCGAGATCTACACGTGAAGCACCACAACTTCGTCATTCCTCAAAAATCCGAAGTTAGGGTTTGTTCAAAGCTACATTGAGGTAGGGGATATCCATCTCTAGTAATGTTTTAGATTATGCATTCTCTTTCTCACTCTTGAAATCTAGTCATGTTGCACAAATTTCGTATATACATATTTGGATCAAATTGACCTAGGGTTGGTAGTTGAATCATGAAATTGATGGGTTTTATAGAGTTTTTATGATCATATACACATTGTACAAGGTTTAATTTCATATTGTGAACACATATGTGAAAAGCCCCAGATCCGTGCATGAATTCTATATTACAAATTAGGGCTTTTGGTCAATTAGTGGTCTTTTAATTAAATTGAGATTGGTTATGTGCAATTGGGCCTAGTTAAGGCTTAATAGATGGGTTTGTGACATGGGTCATGTTTTATGAAAATTGGTCGCACATTGCCTTATGTTGCGCAAATTGAAATTGTACATAAAATGGAATGTAATCAATTATGAACACATGTACCCCTTGAAATAATGGATGACCTTGATATAATTACCAAAAGGAATGTACTTGATCTTTAGGGATTCTCGGGTTTGGATGATTTGTAACAATGAGGGATTGATATATTCTTATGCGGGAATGTACTTGAGTTTGAGAGATTCCCGGGGTGGTCGCTCCACCCACGACATTGTGCACAATGGGGGCTACGTGAGCCCTTCCAACGGCCTTTGGGGAAGACGGATTAAGTTTGGTTAGTGTGTTGACGAGCCACTATATCAACCTTGCCCTATCAACGTTACAATGATAATTGGATGAATACGGAATGTACTTGACCTTTAGGGATTCCGGGATTCATACCACCTTAGCGAACTATGGATGAATACGGAGTGTACTTGATCTTTAAGAATTTCGAGATTCATGCCATCTTGTGAGCTATGGATAATTACGGGATGTACTTGATCTTTAGGGATCCTGAGATTTATCGGATTTTGACAACAAAACACTTACGAGATATACTTGTAATGAAATCCCCTTGTTCATGATATCTTGCAAACATTGAAATAAACGAGAAGTCACAAATGAAATATTGAGCTGGAAATGGGAACATTGAATGCATACTTATATGGATACTTGACTTTAGTGTCCTTGGTTAACACTCTCACTTTTATGTTGGCTCGTAGAGTCACATTATAGAAATTGGATCATTGTCTTGCATTGTCTCATGTATATTGTTTATATCATTCTGGACAATCACACACTCGTTCACGCTAGTCTCGAACATACTAGTTGATAGATATTTCCCTACTTTGGCGTGATACGCCCTGCTTTTTAGATTCTGCAGGTAAGGAACATCTTCTTGATGATTGTGGAGCACATTGATGTTTTGGACTCTTTGGAAGACTTATGCATTTTCTTTTATTTCAAATTAGCCCATTTGGGTTGTAATAGGAGTAGTGATTTGAAATAACTTAACTTCTCTCTCTTATTCTTCTATGTGTTGGACTTTATTCATTTACATTCACTCTCGGATTTTCATGATTGTGTGAAATGGGATGCTTGGTACTCAGATTAAGTTAAATTGTGATGAACCATGTTTGTTTCTCCATTTAATAAATAATTTTTAAAAAAAATGGTTTGAAAATTCAGGATGTGTCAATTTTTGCAAAACTATTTAAAATAATATTTAAATTTTAATTGTGTCATTTTTATGCGGAACCCGATATGAGTCACATGGTGTGACCCGGATGGGTATAACACCCAAATTACACACCCTGAGTTACACCCAAGATTCGGTGGGACCCACATGGGTCATACACAAAAAAATTTAATCTAGTAATTAAATTCTAAATATTATTTTAAGTAATCTTGAAAAAAGTAACTCAATCGGATGAAAAATATAATTTCTACAAAACAATGTCATGTTGATTTTTTTGTAGGGACCCATGTGTGCCCCACAAGACTCTGAGTGTAACCCAGAGTTTGTAAAAAGGATGTGCATGTAGACTCTCACTCGATGCATAAGTAGCATTTTTTAACCTTTCATGCAGCAAAAATATAGTTAGCATTTTTTAAATTTTTACGAGATTTTAACTTGCCCTCTTTTATACATTTGTTACTTTCGGACTTCGTCCCCTGACTCAAAAGTATTGGAAGCACGTGTAAGAGTCAATTAATCAACCCCAATGCTCGATGTGATTATGCAATAGGGTTGCTCATCCTCCGGATGAGTTCGGATTCCTATGAATCCGACTCCAAACCACCACCACCACATATGTGATTATGCATTAGGATTGCTTACGCTCCGGATTAGTTCGGATTCCTATGAATCCATCGAATCTAGTTTTACAGTTTCAAGAAAATATAATTCACGTCTGAATCAAAAGTTACAATGATGGGTTTTAATTCGAACTTAAATTCACAATTCAATCCCAATTTTAATTGTAAATTATATTCTCGACTCTCATGATTTTTCAAATTTAACTCTAATTAGCACAAAAACATTCCATCACAAAAAGACAACTTTCATGAGGATATAATTAATATACTTTTGATAAATCTTTTAAAATTGATTTTATAAGCTAAGTGTAATTATGAATGCTAAAAAATGAAACAAAATAATAAAAATATTATGTAAGAATAAATAAACAACTCAAAATTATGATTAATCTAAGGTGAAACTTTATGCAAACACGTTGTAATCATTCTTAACTAATTCAAGAGAAGAAATCCAGAATGACAGATTTTTAGTTAAACTGGTGATAGCCCGTGTCGATGGCACGTGACGACAGAATAAAAAACACAACACAATACCTAAGAGTATGACAAAAATTCGAGTGTTAATAGTGCTTTCGGCACTCATGATAAGTGGCGATACTCGATCCGTGTTATCAGTATATAAAATTTTGTAAAAAACTTAAAAAAAATCATAATTGAGTAAAATAATTCAAAATTTTTACTTATTTAAATTCAATTATAAAAACCTAACATTTATGTAGTTAAA